>CM021106.1:265458501-265601695 GCA_007115665.2 Sequoiadendron giganteum
GGATCAGTCAACTACCCCCAGGCTCCAAATACTGCATTATCGCTAACTCCAACCATTGTCATAGTCAAGGACCACCATGACAATTGTACACTGCTAGTTCTCTTTCGGGGAATCTAAAACTACATCCGCAATATTCCAATAACTTTCTCCAAAATGTTGATACGTGTCTAGAACCAACAACACCCTGCAGTAATACCTCAGGACCCACCATGCAAGGTATGGGACAAGCAATCAACACTGATCAAACTGCCACATGTCAACTACTCAAAAAATTCTACCTGACTGATAAGGTCTTGTCGATACTTACCTCAAAAGAGCACGGAACAAAATGAGAACCATCAGATTAAAAAACCATCGCAATCGTAGATGTAGGTGTTGACATATTGGTGAGGCATTGCATTGCCTCCCACTTATAAGCATCTAATCTAGTGATGAAGGAAAGGTAATTGCACTGGCACACTGGTGAGACAATGCATTGTCTCCCACCAATATGCAAACATTTCACCGATGAAGCTGAGAAAAATGACATAACATTCCACCAACTCCAAGCCCATCCGCCCATCGTTGTAACACCCATTGGATTCTTTCCAACTAGATAATGTATCGGTGACTAGAGATCAAAATGACCACATGAGAACTCTGTGGTGTAGTGATAAAGGCATAAATTCATCAAGCCTTTAACAGAGGTACAAGCTAGTAATTTGAGGCACATTTTCCAACAAGCATGTCGGGCTCTTCCTCTATAGCAACAAACATCAATGATATGACAAGTTTCATGTGGTCTTTAGCTAATGAGTTAGTTCTCCTTGAAATGTAGCAAGTGGAACCTCTGAACTAGACCACTCAGACTTATGGTGGTAGAAGGCCATCCTATCAATAGAACACCTACCAAGGACCTTCGGGTCGAGGAGGTCAACAAACAATGACCACAAACCAGATAGTTCTGGTCACCATGCCATTATAGATGGCTAAGGATATACAAAGTAAGGAGATAATCCCATGCCAAAACAACCTAACAAAATATGAGAATTTATGGTGCTTCTTGTGCAGTGATAGTCACATGCCCCAAAATTATTGGAGGGGAATATCCAATAGAAGATAGAAGAACAAAGGAACAAAGGCACACTTCCAAATGCGAAAGGATATGAATCCCCTAAAATGTAAAATTCCCACTGTAGAGAAAAAATGCAAGGAATTTCCTTAGAGCAAGAGCTAGGCATTACACTTGACTGAGCACTATTTTAATGGATGGACGAAGAAGATGCAATATTTGCAAATGGAGTTCTGATGACTAGTGCTCCACAAATGCAATCGGACTACAACACAAGATCCAAAGGAAGGCTCATGGGAGAATATGTGCAATAATCTCTACCTCATCCTCAACCATGCCAACCACCACTATAAGAAAAGAAGGCCTTGTAGGCCATTGGTCGACCCACTTAGTATTTGTGAATTCTACTATTACCAACAAAGGAGTTTGGCAAGGTGTTGACCCCATTCATGATAGATCATTTTCCTCCAAAGATAAGGGAAATGCCACCATTTAAGCCCCAGGCCCAACCAGTTAGAATGCTCAATGTGGTGGAACAACTAAAGAAGGTGACTTCTAATGTATGTTTGTGGGATTTCATATTCATTCCTAAACAAAAGGCATTACTTTAAGAAGCATTAAGGAAGGAAGAACAGACATGGTAGATGAATATGAATCCACATAAATATAAAGGATCTGCATCGAACCGTCAAGATTCAAAATTTGTAGCTTATATGAATGACATGGGCAATGCAAAGGAGAAAGAGGTAAGCAAGCCAAATCCCACACCATTAATTTTAAAACATATTATGGGAGATACTATTTTTCATAATAACATGATTGATTCAGAAGCTAGTACAATGGTCATGCCAAATCAAATGGTTGATGCCTTGAAACTAAAATATGATCCCCTTGAGAAAATAATCATGTAGTTAGATAGGAAGAAAGTTCTAACTGTCAGCCGCATTAAATATCTATACTTTACCCTCTTCTCATGTCCAAGGAAAATGGTCACACAAGAATTCATGGTGATAGATTTCCTATGGTCTTTGAAATGTGTCTTTCAAGAGATTTCACTGTTAAGCTTGGTGGATGCTTGGTGCTCGATTGGTCTCACCTAATATTGAGGACCAAGCATGGGAAGAAAATGAATATTATGTCTGAATCTTTGCATTTGGAACACAAAGTGGAAAATGAAGTCCTATGTTGTAAAGAGCCACATACCTCCTTCTCGCAGAAGGAGATATATTCTATGGAGATTCTGGAAGATGAAGAAGACACGAGTGATCAAAATCTTGATGAAGAAGTGCTCCTCAACCAATTCATCAACTTTCACCCATTTGGAAACTTTCATGTGTCGGGACTAGGCACTTATGTGATCTTCAATGATGATCAAGTCTTTCTGAAGTTGTTTAAGGAATGGGAAGAATATGATGATCTGACTGACAATAATTTATGGACCTTATACTTTGATGGTGCCAAATGAAAAGCCAGTTCTAGATTGAGAATTCAACTAGTGTCCCCAACTAGATTAGAGAACCTGAAGGCTTTCCATTTTCAGTTCCCATGCTTGAACAATGAGGCAAAACACGAAGCCTTGGTTCATGGTCTGACCCTTGCCAAATAGATGGGCATAAAAATAATGCAAGCATTCAAATATTCGAAGTTGTTTGTGAGCTAGGTCCATGGGAAAGTGGTTGCAGAGAATATAACAATGGTGTCATACAAACATCAGATATGGGACTTGATCGAGATTTTTGAAGCTTTTGATATACAAGTCATTCCCTGATCTCAAAATAGTGCCATTGATTAGATTACTTCAATCGATTCATGATTTGAACCAATTTCTAATTCAGTGGCAAAGTAGAATGTAGTGCAGATCATGGACCAACCAAAAATTCTTGACAATGATCAAAATTCGTAGGTATTTGAAGATGATTCTCAGATCATTTTCTTTATACCAAAATCCAGTCGAGTTTTAGATGTTTGAAAGCTAGGAACAAAATTTTCTAAAGGTCAAGTTATCCAATTCAAATGAAATAAGCTCCCTCAAGGTTTAATCTACCTCAAGAATATTTTTGACTATGATGATGAAATAAATGGAAAACATAGGTTCACTACAAGTGAAATGGATTATGAAGAGCTCAATGTTAGAAATGGTAGAAATCTAAAAGTCGGAAGGGATATTTTGTAGAAAGACTAAGAGATTTATATTCCAAATATGATTGGGTTATAGCCTAGACCTATAATGATCTTAAAGGGTATGAATCAAGCATAATTTAGCATACCATTGACTTGGAAAAAGGATCAAATACCATCGAACAAAAAAAAGGCCAGCCAATCTAAAGTTTGAAGCATTGATGAGGCAAGAGCTCAATAAATTGATTAAATCTAGGATCATATATCAGATTAAGTATTCCACCTAGGTGTCAAATCTAGTATTAGTTCAGAAAAACAATGACAACATTAGGTTTTGTGTTGATTTATGATATCTCAATAAAGCTTTGCTGAGAGGTCACTATCCTTTGTTGGCAATGGAGTAGATCCTTTAGACTGTGGTCGGATTAGAGATGTTTTCATTGCTTGACGGTTTCTCAGGATACAACTAGGTATATGTAAAGGAAAGTGACTAACATGAAATTATGTTTACCACCAAGTGGGGAATGTTTGAATATGAAAATATTCCCTTCAAACTTTCAAATATTGGTGCAATTTTCTAGTGAGCAATGGATATCGCTCTTAGAGGATTGATTAATTTGTTCATTTTAATTTATCTTGATGACCTAACAATCTTCTCAAAGTCAAAAGATTACCATTATGATCATCTAGAAAAGGTTTTCCAAAAGTGTCACTAGTTTAGGATTTCTTTAAATCCCAAAAACTATGCTTTTGAAGTACCCCAAGGTAAGTTACTTGATCTTGTAGTCTAAAAAGAGGGTAAGATCTATAAGGAAGTTACCCACACCTGTAAATTAGAAAGGGATACATTGATGTCTAGGAAAGATCAAGTTTATCAGCTGCTTAATTTCAAACATTGTGAGACCCATCACTTTGATGCTCAAGAAGAACCTAATGTTCAAGTGGACCCCCAAAGGCAAAGCGGATTTCCAGAATTGGCTAATCTAGGTAGCTATCTCTACCACTGTAGTATTGGCTAATCCAAAAAATTTCAAATATTTTATACTTTATGTATATAGTTGCCAGCATAGCATAGCTTTTGTAGTCACTCAGAAAGATGAGGAGAATAACAAAGAGAATCCTATCACATTTCATTCAAGAAATCTTAAGGTTTATGAAACTAGGTATAACTTTGTTGAAAAATGGGCTTTTTCCCTTATTAAGAATCTAAGGAAATTTTGACTCTTGATGTCAGCCAAGAGAATCACCATCTTGGTTGCTCATCCTAGTGTGTGGGAGTACATCATAGAAGCTGGGATAACTAAGAAGAGGGCCAACTAGATCACCATGATCCTAGAGGATGGTGTTGACATTAGACTGACCAAATTGGTTTGGGGAAGAGGTCTTTGTGAATACCTTGCACAGGAATCAAGTTTCATAGCTGAAAAGGAGACCAATCAGGTTTACTCAAACCAGTTCAAGTTTGACGAGTGTTGGTTGACATATTGTATATAGTACATGCAAAAGGGGTAGTACTTGACCAGTTTTTCATCTCATAAAAGGAGATACTACCAGCTAAAAGGCACCAAGTATGTATTGATTGTTGGGATTTTATTTAAGAGAAACTATGATGGTGTCTTACTCTGATGCTTAGAAAATCCACAAGCGGAAAGAGTCCTTAAGGAATTCCATAGTAGCCCCTAAAGTGGACATTTCTCCACCAAGACTACTTTAAAAATAATGTGAGCAGGATATTATTGGCCCTCTATGTTGTTTGGAGTGCACCATCTTGTGGAAAGGTGTACTTAGTGCCAATTCTTTGTCGACAAAAGAAATAATTTATCCTTTCCTTTGAGTCCAACTGTAACTAAAGAACCCTTCACTCAATGGGGTTTAGATTTCATTGAGATGATGAGTCCCATTTATAGTTCTAATAATAAGTGGATCCTTATGGCCATTGATTACTTCACAAGGAGGATGGAAGCCATTGCCCTAAAAAATGATATAGAGGGTGAGATTGTCAACTTCCTTGAAGAGTTGGTAACCAGATTTGGTTCGTAGCAAGCCATCATATTCGATAATTCTCAGGATTTTGCATGTTTTTAGATGTTGGATTTTTTATTAAAAATGGGGTTTACCCTAAAACTTCATAAAACTACTACCCATAAGGAAATGGGCTAGCAGAGTCAAATAACAAAAACCTAATTAGGTTAATTAAGTGTATCCGGTTAGAGCGACAAATGGATTGGTAGAAACATGTGTGAGCTACTTTGTGGGTAGATTAGATTACACCAAAGAAGATTTTGAAGGCCTCTACTTATGAAATAGTATACAAAAAAGAGGTAGTGTTACCTATTTCCATAGAAATCCCTACTTTGCAATTGTTGAAAGCCATAGAAATTGAAGAAAGTAGCAGGATGGAAGTAAGGTTGGCAGAAATACTTGAGCTTAAGGAAGACAGAGAAAAGGCCTATGGATCCACGATTAGTCACCAACATACAGTTAAGTGATGGTTCGATAAAAATACCTCAAAACCAGATTTTAAAGAAGGGAGCCTGGTACTACAGTACAAGGATCACATTGCTAAGCCAAGAGAACATACCAAATTTGAAGCACTATGGAAGGGGACTTTTCGTAATATTGCATGCAAGGAGAAGAATGTGTATGAGCTGGAGGATATGGAAAATAATTTTTTAGATATATCAGTGAATGGTATTTATCTAAAATTGTTCCATTAAATATAAAAGTTCTCTTAAAATTTTCACAATTATGTACAATATGTATTTTTTTTGTAAATATGCTTTAGTTTTCCAAATAAGGCATAAGAATAAGACATAGGAAATGAAAATTATTGTATTATAAATTATATTCATCATAAATATATAGTATAACACGGCCTAAGGCTCAAATTTAAACTTAAATCTCTCTTGAAAAAAACCCAAAAAGAGTCCTAAAAGTGAAAAGAAACAAAATGGAGGCAGCATGCAAAAAATAATAAAAGATAGGCCTCCAGCCTTGGTTACACATGCAAGCTTCCCATAGTCGGTTTCTTCTTCTCGTCCTTCCTTTTCTTCTTCTTCTTCTTCATCTTCTTCTTCTTCTTCTTTTTCTTATTCTTCTTTGTCAGGGAAAAGGGGCCAAAACAACACACAACACTGCATGGGCCTTAGTTTCTAGTCTCTTTGGTTATACGCCAAAAACTAAAAGTGCTTCCTCTAGTCAAGCTCAATAATTCATTCCACACCATACTCCCACATTAAAGAGGTGGTAGTTGGCAAAGGCAATGAGCGGTGACTCTCAAGGTCAATGGTGCAGAAGTCGGTAAGGAAGGGTAACCAAGTCACCTCTACCCCATTATCAACATACCTACCAGGGTCCATTCCATTCAAAATGTCGACACTAGGGATAGCTACTTGCATAATTTCACCAAGCCCTTCTAGCAGTCAAGAGTTGAACATTCGATGACACAAGTCAGCAATCATGGGCTTAGCAACATTCAAGTCCAAGAGGGAGGCCACTAAGTGACAAATGTTGTTATAGTTGTTCCTCATCTAGTTCTCGTCCTAAATGTAGTCATGGTTGACTACCCACTAGAATGCATTTACACTCTGGTGGTCAGATTTCTTCACTAACTGCTTAATTCTATCACTAGTGACCTATCCCCTAAAGGCATATTGTGGCCTTTGTGGTAACAGACGAATGGGAGTGCCTAGGCCAGTCGACATTATAGAAAAGTAGTAGAGAAAAAGGTTGAATGGAAATAGTAAGAATATCTTGCTAAATTTAAAGATCTATTATTTTGAATGAATATTGAACTAAGGTGGTATAGCTATTTATAGAAAGGAGGCATCGAGGAACCCAATCAACAGAAAGTCTATTTTTGGTTGGATGATACTAGAGAAAACATCAAGGCAATCAAATGGTAGGAATTGAATTATATAGAAGACCTGATAGTAGATTGAGAGAAATAAATTTGGACGTTGGGAGTAAATTCTTGTGTAGGTCGATCGTCACCATGCATCCTTTGCCATCATTAGCACCAACCAGCTTGCTAATGTGAAAAGACATGAATTAACGTGTTAAAATATGAAAAATTAAATATTCCTATTTTTTCAAAGTACCTTTTCTTTACTTAGGTAGGCTTCTCATAAATAAAATAATTCTTTCTAATGCAATAAGATTATTTGGGAGAGAGGGGACAAGGAGAGTGTACTAATTCCACTCTCGTGACATTTTTGGAATTCCCGAGGGATACAGATCTAAAATATACACGTATCACCTCGGTGGAAGAATTTAGTGGATCATCGGTAATGGAAGAGCCTTAATTGCATGCATGTGTAAATGGAAATAACTACACCAAAAACAAACTTTTTCTAAGTAGCAAGAAGCAAGTGGTCATTTCGCCAAGGAAACTCTCTACAACCTCTCAAGCACAACAATGGTGAAAGTATCAACATCTGGTAAGAGGACTTGAGCTTAGTCTAAAAGGTCAGGTTATGCTAATATCTTTGGGAGGAAGTCATTTCCTAATGCTCCAACACCATAACAATAATTGTTGGCGTATATGAGAATGGTCTGGCCGGATAATCATATCGAAAAAGAGGCAGTGCAACACTTTTTCAACAACATTTTTTATCCAAATATGGTGACTAACCCTAAAATCCTTACGGAAGGAGCATTATAAAGAATGATGGACTAGGGGTCATCTAAATGTTTTGTGTCTCCACTTTGGAATTGTGGTTTTCCACAGTTCATGTTGCCCACTGTACACCCATTCTCGGAACTAGTAGATACATGTGCTAGAAGATTCAATAGGGAAACAAAAGTTATTGAGTGTAACAAAATTAAGGTTTCAATTTTTAAGATTTCCATATGGGAAATGTTGTGTATCCCTATGTCCTCAGGTGTTGAAAATTTTTATGAGGAAGAGATGGAAGATTTCTAGGAAGGAAGGAACAAAAAGGGGGAATTTTATGAGAGCGAAACAAAAGAAAAATCGGAGGGAGGACATTTTTCTTTCCCTCTTATGCACAAAAATTTCAAGAAGGATGCATAGTTAGTTTTCTCAATGCTGGTTTGGATTTATGACCTTGGTAATGATGAAGAAGTCATCCTTTTTAGATGGGCTTGTCTTTCATTCTTAAAAGGGAGAAATTCCAGAAGTATTATAATTTTTCTGATGCAATGGGTATGTGTAGGATCATGATGGACCAAAAAGTGGTGATATGTAAGTGATATGATGGCCCATGTGGCTGACAATTTTTTTTAACCTAAAATTCATAAAACAAAAAGGGTTTTTAAGGGATATTCTCATCTTTCCACCAATATAAACTATGCTTTACTTTGAATTTAATAAATTATTATTATTTACTTTCTATTTGAATTACGACTAAAGTCCTGATTGGTAGGCTTATTGAAAAACATCTATAGCTTTCAAATGGTATCACATTTGTCACATTCTATGCTTCACATACTATAGGATTAAAAATAAATAAATAAACATGAATTTTTGACCAAGTTAAGGTGGTCAGACATACGAGTTTTTTATATTTTTTATAAGTTGTAATAAAAAATTCATAATTAATTATTTATTTAGAAAAAGAAATAATTTGCATCACATCATGACATGAGTCCTCTACTTATATCTAAAATCTTATAAAAAATAATTATCATTTTATTGTGGTTAGGGTGGTTAGACAGACACCTACTTCTTATATTTTCCCTAAAATTTAAGTACTATTGCATTGAAATTTTAAATTTTCACCATATAGATTTTTTATTTTTTTTAAATAAACCTAGTATTTTAGAAACTAAATTCAATTTCCTAAAGATTATATTCTTAGATATTTTTGAAATAATATAGATAACTTATTCAAACTTTTACATCAAGTTGCCTAACTCTGATTTTCTGAATTTTTATTGCCACTTAAGGGCCTGTTTTTTCCATGATGATCCTAGACATACCCCAGTAGTTCAAGAAATATTATATAGAAAAGAGTTTGTTGATATCTATGTTTGATGAAAAGGGTTTTTATCAGCCAATTTCTATATGGACTCATGTGCTATCAAAGACATAAAGTTACTATTGGTTTGTGGATTATTTTGTGAGACTTGTTCTCCAAGAATTTCTTTCGCACCCTATGCGTTGATTCTCTCCTGATGTTTTACGATGGATGGAGACCTCCCCTACCGTGATGAATTATTTCCTGGGTGAAGATTTTATTTTCATCAAATTCCATGGTTTCATCGGGGAGCCTTTCCGACTCCCCAAATTTGTAATAGACAGAGTTTCCGGTTTGGAGGCATGCCATAATGCAACCCTTACCAACAAAACCTATGGCACAAGAGGAAACAAAAAATGGTTGTATCCACTTCCCCTTAGCATTGCCAATAGTCAAGTGACACTAGAGAAGTGGATGGTGGAGGGTGAACTTACAAACAAACTAGTGTTATTAGGTTTGGTTCTCATTTGTGACACATGGGACTACAATCCAACAAAGAACCTCTTGAAGTTGAAACATGAGAGTCGAGAGTAGTTTTAGTCAAGGAGGAAGCCGAATCAAGAAACACAAAAATTATACATTGATTTCGCTCACATACCATTCAAATGATCAGCATGGCTGAGATTCTATATTCAGCAGGCCAAATATTAGAAGAATCTCTTGATAGGTAAATCCTTCAACACTCAATTAAAAAACCTAGGGTGATCAAAAAGAAAAAGGGTATATTTTTGGAGGTTTTGACAAGAGGCCAAGCATCCCAATACTCTATTTGGAGACTCCTAGCCACATGATGAAAGGTTCAAAGATCTTTATGACAAAGAGGATGATTAAGACAATATAAATCTAGAGACAAGCCATGAAATTTAACAAGAGGGGCTTTGATGCTACACTTCCCGAGCTTAGGAATCAAACACAAGAAAATGATCGAGGCAAAAGGACTCACATATCACATCATCCACTAATGCATAAAGCACAAATAAAAGAGCTCAATAGTCCCCAAGAAGGTCAATTGTGGTTATTGAAGGACAAGTTTTAGAAGGATCAGTTGCCAAGGGATCAAAACATACTATTTTTTTGTTCATGTAAAGAGAAGACTAGTCCAAGATCTTAGCGGACCTCATGCAACAATTCGAGGAGAATAAGAAGTGGAGTCTGCTCTACCAATTTTTTCAATCACCAAGGCATAAGTAAGTTTCACTCCCTCTCTTCTTTCTACCTTCGCATGTTTGGTATCTCCTCAACCCTCATCTGTAAAGAAGATTCCTCCATCCATAAACCCTGAGATTTTGGTCCTTATTGAACCCCCAACCAATTTTAATAGTACCCCATGTGAAGCAACCCCATGCATCGAGTGAGCAACGTCCGCTTTGGCTGTTATTGATTATTTGATTTCCCTATTAAGGACCACCATGGAAAGAGATAAATCATCCATATTGCCCATTACTCTAGGTTCATCTACTTATGGGAAAACATTTCACTTTGTGCCCATTTCTTTTTTCACCTCCACTGTTCTTCCACATGCCCAATCTCAATTCGACATCCCACCATTTTCTATGATAATCCTGTTGGAGTTGAGAAGATACAACACCACAGAAGCCCAAAGATCTTTGCAAGCAAATAGCCTGTTACAAGGAGAAGCAAAGAGAAGCAACAAAGGAAATGCTCAAGAATATGGAGCAATTTATTCACCTAAAATGTAAAATGAATAATGATACAAAAGATAGTTTTCAACTACATATAGATGAAAACCCTAAAAAGGAAAACCCTAGGCTTGCATAATAATAATTAATAAAGTAATTAATTATTATGCACCTAATGTTAGCTTAAGTGAAAAAGAGGTAAAAGGGAACTTTACATAATTAAACAAATATTATTTAATTAATAAAGTAAATTTCCAATTACTCTAACACCCCCCCTTAAGATAGACATAGGAAGAATCTAAAACCTAGAAGAATCTACTGAAAGCAAAAGCAATGGGTCCCGACAACAAGGCCAAATTAGGTACCCATGTACAAAATCAGTGCAAACTAAATGAAATGGGATAAAGGGGAAAACCTAATGGGAACAAAACTCCTCCCCAAAATAGAATGGAAGGAAGGAATGCAATGCACTAATGAAAGAAGGATAGGAGGTGGATAACATGATACCTCCCATAGACAACTTCTATCATATAAGTACATGTACAATGGTCTCCATAGGAGAGATAGAAAGAGAGAAGAAGGCCCCACCAAAATGAAGAAACTCCTATCACAATGGTAGATGCCTAATGTAGAATCCAAAAGGAGATCTTGAAGTGGTAAATGATATTCCTCCCCTTGGGAAGAAACAAATCCAAAGGACGATGTCAAAGAAACCCTATGAAAAATGATGAATCAATCTATCTCAAGATGTGTGCCATGATAGGATGCTGAACAATCTCTTTATCTGAACTGAAACAAATGATGCCAAATCCAAACTGATACGAAGAATACAAAAATGCAACCTCTGAATGCACGAATAATGGTGGGCGAACAGTGATAACCTAACTGTCAAGGTAGATGAGATGAATGTCCTCAAAATAATCCTCCAAATCTGTAATATAGGACTCAACAAACAAGAAAGATATGTCTGCAACATAAGAGTCCAAAGTAGCTATGTCTAGAAGATGTATGATTCCTTGTTGCACTGAATCGAGAACAATAAGAGATGTTGATGAAGTCTCAGTCTGAAGAGTAGGAACTGTGAAACAAACCTCTGATCCATCGAAACATGTAAGGGTGTCTAAATACTCAAGATCCTCTAAAGTATCATGATCAAAGGGTGTATTTTCTCTCCAAGCAATGGGTAAAAAACAATCTGAAGTAGGATCCACTGGGAATGGAGATAGAATAGGGTCTTCATAGATCTCTCAAAGATGTGTCCAAAGTGGGTGAGGACAATCAATGTCCGATATAACCAACACAGTGTCATGATCAACACTCGACAATATAAGTCCTACTATGTGATTTCTAATAATATCCCATACTAATCTGCTCTCTAAAGTTGCTGGTTCAAGTATGAGATCATACAAATAAGGAAAAATATTAAGCCACCTACAATATGTAAATATACCCTTTGCCCATGACTCATAATTACCCCGTTCCAAAAGAACAACTGAAGGGTGAGTAGAGAAACCCATGATAACTCTTCAAATGAAAAATTCAGAGACTAATGATCTTAGCAATGATAAAGCATATCAACATAACCCATCCAACACAAACAAACCCCATGTAGGAGCCAAGATGACCAAGTAATTGAGCAAAGTGTAAAAACAAACAAAGTTGAATAAAAAATACCTGGTAAATATTCTGATAAAATAGACTATAGATCTGGAAAGAGCATTGTAACAGCTTTTCAATGCCTATTCATTTTTGCAAAATGGACACCGTGGCCAAAAGTTACGAATTTTTCAAAAACTGAATTTAGCTTGCAGGAAACGAATTTTTTAGCAAAAAACATTTATTTCTAACTTGATTTCTGGAAAATCTATTTACTATTTGTAGACAAAAATAAAAACCCAGAAATGTTTTGATGCTAGAAACAAAACCCAGAAATTGTTTTCTTGATCCAACAAACAGAATATGAGAAAATGATTTTTTTTTACTTTTAGCTAGGAAAAAAATGATGCACGCCATTTTTTCAATAGTGATTTTCTCCAGATCTGTGCAAGATATGCAAAATCTAAAAGATATCGAGTTCAAATTTTGACGTTGGCTACAAAACCCATAAATCATTTTTCCTGCAAATGAGTGAAAACTAAATTTTTGAATAAAAAATGATGGCAGCTTCAATAAAAAACGGCTTGCAACAAACCCTTGTAGCTCCAAAAATCTTCAAAACAAGAACAAGCAGCTGCAGATCTGAAGCTCTGATACCATGTTGGAGTTGAGAAGATACAACACCACAGAAGCTCAAAGATCTCTGCAAGCAAATAACCTGTTACAAGGAGAAGCAAAGAGAAGCAACAAAGGAAATGCTCAAGAATGTGGAGCAATGTATTCACCTAAAATGTAAAATGAATAATGATACAAAAGATAGTTTTCAACTACATATAGATGAAAACCCTAAAAAGGAAAACCCTAGGCTTGCACAATAACAATTAATAAAGTAATTAATTATTATGCACATAATGTTAGCTTAAGTGAAAAAGATGTAAAAGGGAACTTTATGTAATTAAACAAATATTGTTTAATTAATAAAGTAAATGTCCAATTACTCTAACAAATCCTCCCATTCACCTCTTTGCATGGTCATACATCTGAGGTTTCCCCTTCTATCATCTTGTTTGGTCTCCCTCCAGGTGCTTCCATTACTGCTCAAACCATTGACACTCCACAGATCCTCCAAGAGCATTTTGATGCAACCAAACATTCCCAATAGGATAAAAAGCATAAAAGGTTTTTAAAGAATGCCATGCTACCAGCTACCAAGAAGATTGAAGCTTGCTTCAATGAAGACCATAATTCTTTGCCAATCACCACCATGAGGCTACTTGTATCCAAGACTAAAGGACAATTAAAAATGGAGGATTACGACATCAAAACCATGGGTCTAGATTTGAATGAAACTCACCCGTGTGACAAATTATGAGAGGCTAGATACAAAATTGAAGAAGTGTGAGACAAAGCTAATAAATGTAAGAGAAATAATGAGCAGGCTACAGATGGAGATAAAAGATAGAGATGTTGAAATGGACTACACAAGACAAATACAGGATCAATAGAGTAAAGTATCAAAGTTTCTCAAAGAATTCTAGGATGAATTGATTCAAGTGTATGTTGAAATTGAAAAGTTAAGAGCTGAGATTGCTAAAGAGTGTTAGACAAATACATAATACCGACACACTCAATAAAATATATAGAAAGAGTTGGATGGCATCCGATCTCAAGTTTTTGACAATCTACAAAAGGCCCAGGTGGAAGTAGAAAAGTTGAGGCATGACAAATAGGAAGTCGAGTCCACTCTATAGACTCACGATCAAGAGATCGCAAGGTTGAACTCCGAATTAACTAGTTCCCTCCAAAAGAAGAATCAAATGGAGGAGAATGTGAGAACAAGAGAGGCCCTATTTTTCTAGGAGTTAACAACTGCATAAGGGTCCAAGATCCTCCCATTATTAAAGAGGTTGATTTCTACTCACTGGGAATGGATCATAGTTGCAAGATTCATTCTCAGGCTTGCTTTACACTTTTATTGGGTTGATCAAGAACTAAATCGAAGGGTTGGCCCACTGGCCAACCAAATTCTGTAGGTATATGCTCCTCAAGTGGCAAAATTACAAGGCCTGATTTCTAGATAATGTGTGGCCACTAATGAGACCTTGAGAAGTACAAGGATTATGGATTGGAGGGATGCCTATAGAAAAGAAAGCAAGTTCATCCATTGGCATAAGGTTTCAGCAAAGAGTAGGGAATGGTAGACAATTTTGAACAAAAGGGTTAATCTAATCAAGAAGGATTTGAATGTTTTTCTTGGTTTTGGTTTTCCTCCACTTTTCTCATTAGATGGAGATGTGCTAATAGTTGAGCAAATCACATATGCAATCAGATAAAAGCTTCAAACTTCTACAAAGCTCCCAGGTTCTAACATGAAACCCACTGAGGATATAATAGAGAACAAGATCTTTCCTCTTTCTTTCCTATATTATCACATCAGGGTTGTATTAGCAAAATGGGGAACTATTTCTTATAAGGAAGCCTTTGAGTTAGATCAAGCATACAAGATCAATTTTGATCTTATCCAATTGATCGATTTGGACTAGGAGGTACAAGATTCCACTTTCCTCAAACTCTAAGAATTTCCAGAGCTCTAGGTCTGTGCCTCCACTATCGAAGGCCCCTTGTGAGTCACCAAAATTGTGAAGCTTTTTTTCCTTAATCTTCTTTTTCATTTTTGTCTTGTATATATTTTTGCTTTGGGATGGATCCATGCTCAAAGAAAAAATTATTTTGAAAGGCACACAATATGCCACATTGTGGATACATGGATTTTGTATATTGTTTTCTTTTTGAAGAGGAGGCAGAGACACATGTTAGCTCAATAGAGCTTTTCTCAAAAGTAGGTCTCATTAATCTAAAATTCTACACCTGTATGACACATCATCCCTTCGCTTTAGGTAGGTCGTAATAAAGTAAGTGATCTTGTTGTGGAGTTTGTTGGAGCATGTTGTGTCTTGCTTGTTTTAGGGATGGAACCTTCGATTCAGTGCCACTAGGACACGTGATGATTCAACCAAATTTTTTCTAGGATCCAAGTGTTTGCAAGGGGAAATATTAGTTAAAATATCTAAAGAAAATTAATGCTACATTTGGAAATAAATGAGAAAAGATTACCCTTCCCTATTAAAATATCTACAATCAGATCAAGAGCTATCAAATGAAGGCATCTTCTAGTATTTGCTTCTCAAATGCGGCAGTTATTTTCCCCCTTTTCAACTATAAATGGGAGAACAGTTGCAAAAAAAAATAAAAAATTCAAAGTTCTTTTTAGTTCTTTCTAGCTATAGATATATTTTTCAAAAAAATTGGCAAAAAAATTGCTTTTCTTTGGCATGTTATATTATTTTAGCTCAAACTATTATTGGATTGGCATCTGATCTTTTATTTTAAGCTCATTTAATATTTAAATATGATCCTTTTAGAAGAAATCTTGGAAACTATTCCCATTGTGGCCTTTATCATGATTCCTTCTTCCTGCTTTCATTCAGAAATAGAAGCACTGTTTCAAGTTTAAATATGATAATTTTAGTGGCTAATTTTCGTGTTGTAAGCTTCTATGATTTAATGGTAACTTGTGGAAAATGGATTGTAGTTTTGAACTTCTCCATTTTTAAATTTGTTGTTTCTTAATATTATGTTGTAAGAAGGAATAGAGTTTTTATGTAATTTCTAAATATTTTTGGTAGCTTTTCAGAAATTTTATACTTGATTGGACCTTAATGAATACTACTCATGGGAATATTTGAAGGACTGCACTATGCTTGTATATAGTCTTTGTTACTCATTCTCTTCCCAACAATGAATGTCTGTGGCATTTTGTGTCTAATATATCATTCATAGAAGAGATTTAGGTTTAAAGTGTTGTAAAACATTAGGCACAACGCCATTTGTATGGTTTATATTTAATTTTTCTTTATCCTTTTCTCTAAATTGAAAGAAGAGCCAACTTTCTATAAAAATCCTAAAGGTATTCAATTAGGCACATATTGGTCCCCCACTTGTTAAATATCCCATAAGGTTGTCAAAGAGGTGCAATCTTTGATTATCAACAATCTCTTGCCCATAAATTTTTGTTACACCTACCTAAGTAATAGCTCCTTGTTTTAGCGATAAGGTTAGGGATATGAGAGAAAATGATAACTTTTAAGCATCATAAATACCTCTATCCAAATTTTAAAAAAAATATCTCATAAAATATATGACAAACCCATCTAGTCATTAGAGTTTGAAGAGTGAGGAAAATAATTATTAAATTCTAAACATTATGTGGTTTTATGTCTACTGTCATTTCTTAACTTTCAAGGTTAAGTAATTTTCCTTAGACTACATGGGAGGATTCTCTATAGTTTTACAATGGTTGTCAATGGGGGATGAGGTTAAAATTCAAAAAATAACTATTGTGATAATAAATACACCTTTCACCTATTTATTAATTATCTAAGCATGAGAAATTACACAATTATTACATGGTCAATATATGCACAACTATACATGGCATGTATGTAGGAGTTGTGTGGGCTAATACCTCCCATAGTGACAATAAAATAAGTATTAGATATCCATACGATATTTTATTCTCGCATAGTGACATGCCTAAATTAATATTTTGTTTTAAAGACAATACAATCCTCTTGTAGATACATGAACCTTGTGCCATTTGTGACATAGTGACTTGGTGATAGAAAGGATGGAAATTTATTCATGATTAAGGTTTCCAAATAGGAAAAATAAGATTTTAGTTGAAGCAAACATCCTTATGGATCCCCTCCCTACTGAGAAAAATATTTGGGAGCATGTGTGGCACAAGCATAAGTGAACAACATTATTTCAGGCATACATAAATATTCAATTCATGGTTTTAAAATTAATTCATACTTATTCTCGAATTGTTGTTGTTATTCATTCCCTTTTAAAAATACATTCTACCTAGGTGGAAATAAATTGAATGCCACAATATCATGGATATCGTATAATTAATATCAAAAGGGGTTAAGTGATGTGGCCTTTCCTTGTGTGTGACAATTTTATTCACCCTTGCCACCTTATAATTTTTTTAATCTATGGACATGATGAAATTTAGATTATGAAGGATATCATAACATCAATATATCACACTTAGCATTACTTAGGAGAAATTCAATGAGTAATATATGATTGATGAATCTTGAGGATCCAAATTAACATATGAATAGTGTTATGAATAGTATTGAAAGATACAAATATTATTGTTTAATTTTATTTATATATATATATATACTAACAATATATTAATCATAAGAGAAGTATTGGTTGTTAGAAACAAAGAAAAGAAATTTTAATAAAAGATTATTAAGAAACTATAAGAAATCTTTCAGATACCATAAGTCGTAATAATTGATATTAGTATAAAGTTGAAAATAAATACTAAGGTTGTTATCAATAAGATTTATAAATTATTATACTAGTTTTATGATAGAATTAAAGTTAATATCTTTATATTTATTAATAATATGGTTATTGGTATTGATGTGATATCTAAAAATTAATAACGTAAATTTATAATCATGTAAGAAGTTATATTAATATTAAAAGGATTATTATTATCAATATCAATATTTAGAATATCTTTCATAATACCCCACATTCTTAGTAAGAATCATTAATATGGTTAACATGAGTATTGCAAAGAAAAATAAAATGGAGTATTATTAACAATGGAGGGTAACACCAATAATAAATTTAATGTTATTGCAAAAATGATAATAACATCATTAAAGAGAATGAGGATATCTTAAATTCTTAAATTAGGATTAGTTGGAAATAATATTATTATTACTCCTTTGGTTACTTTGTAAAATAATCGTGATAATGTATAATCAAGGATTAGATAATAATATTGCTTGGGTGAGTAATCAATGGTGATAACAATATAAATTTTGTTGAATTATTTAATAATTTTTTTTGGGAATTTGTTGTAATAACAATATTTTATTAATGAATAAATTGTAACTAAATAATAATAGTATCCTTGAATTATGGAATAATAAATAAGATCATCATTAATACTAGATATTTAGCTTATGAATTCATTGGTTTGAGAATAATAATAAAATATCATTTGAACATTAATGAATTAATATTATTAAATAGTTATATTGATAGTATTATTACTATTATTCAACAAATCATTTCATATATATTCATAAAATAATTATTTAATAAAATATGTATATGATTAAATGGTTGCAATTAAAAGAAGGTATAAATGTATGATCAATGCTTAAGTATGCCATTCTTTTTAAAATTTTATTTTTCTAAAATATTATTAAATAGGCTTGAAAGTTATTATCATTAAATTGAAATGTGTGTGTACCCATGTTTGAGAACTTAAATAAATAACTATGGTAAATAATTGCTAAAAGAGTAGCCCAAATATATTTTATAGTAAAAATGGTCCTAACTAGGACAATATTTCATTCCTACCATTGAGAAGGATCTCCACTTAGCAACCCTCATTATGGTACTAATTTAAGTAGTAGTTTTATGCATTCAATTTAACCTAGGGTGGTAGATCAATAATGACGATGCATAAGCAACATCATCCAATGAATGTAGTATGGTATAGTGTCTAGCATGGTAAAGTGACTCCTTAACATTTTCATACGTGTATTACAAAAATAAAATTGTTGGTTGTGTTTTTACCCTTCAATAAAATTTTAGGGCATGACAAATTCATTCCAAAATTCTTTACTGAGTAGATCAAAAAAACTACTTCGCATGTCATTGTCTAATTTTTGAATCTATTGTAAATTATTTTTTACACGAATCCATCCACTTCATATCTCAACCATTGTTTGATGTATATAAGTGTGATCTTGTAAACTAGGTTTAGAAAGAAACATAGAGAGTTTGAGAGGATCGTAGTCACAAAACTAAAATGTTAGCCATAATATTGTAGCATGCAAAGACCAATGACTAAACACATAGAGCACTAATATAAAAACATATATCTATGTCTCATGTGATTAAATTTAATTCATGTACGCTCTACTTTGGCCTATGTACTACATACTATAGATTCTATTCATATATACTAAAGATTCACATGTGATAAAATTCAATACTCAATATATCATCAACAATGTATATAATTATGGTGCCTCTTTTCTATATCTCTATTTATCTATAAAATGTGCTATTAATATTTTATATATGTTCGATTAAACTAAATATAGTTTTATGGATAATTAATCTTTAAAACAAACATTCTTTAAAGCTAATGATGAGTTGCATGTGTCTCAAAATACATTGTTCTCCTAGATACAATTCACACATGTTTATTTTTATCTAAACTTATAGATGCACAAAAAATTATGTGTAAGTTACCAATAATCAGACACTATTTATGACACAAATGTAGATAATTATATTGGAACTAATAAGTCAAATTTACCAAAAATATGAAAAAATCTTTCACAATACTTAATATTAACTAATCCAACAAAACACATATATATTTTAACATAAATTAACTTAAATTAATTTAATGAAAACTAGAAAAATAATAATCAAACAATAATTATCAAATTAGAAAGTTAAATGTTATAAAAACTAGATACTTTACTCTCAACCCAACGTGAAAGAATGCTGAATTTAAATACTCAAGACAGACAAGAAATCTAAACAATTCTCAACGTGGGTCAGAAATGATTAAAAGAAATAGTAGATATTTAAAAAATTCATACCTAAGCCAATAATTTAGAAAATCTTCCATGTGAAATTATTCGCCCACACTAAGTCAGCAATTATTCTATCTCACTTGGAAAATGTGAAGTGTAGAGCCTGATGGAGGCATGTGCCGCAACTCCTATATGTTATATCCACTTTAAATAAGATTAATTATTTCTTACCATTTGACCTAAATAAACGTTCCATCTAAAAAGATAAAGCAAATAATCAAAGTAAATGGCGACTTCGATTTAACGTTAAATATTTTTCTCATCGTATCATGAATAGAACTGTTGATATAATAATTTATCTATTTTCAAACTTTGCATGCGCATTTGAATGTGAGCCTCTATTAATATTATTATTATGCATCTCCCAATCATTCCATTCCACATTTTGGAATAGGTGGGAGGATCACAATTATACTATTTTTCTATTGAACAATGCAAAATAAGTTATAATGAATAAGGACAGTCAAAAGATTGTTAAGATTAGATATAAACAGTTGTCAAACAGCAAAACATGTTTATAAAAAGCTGGGACTAAATAAGATATCACTTATGACTAGCTGCCAACAACAAAACAAGACTAGACATGACAATATCAACAACCAAAACAACAAAGATTACAATCTAAATTTGAACAATCTATAGAGTTTTCTGGAGCAAAACATCTATTCCTTTTGATGCTGGAGAATGTGAAGTGTAACCCTCTCTAAATGATTTATGATATTAACCATTTTTTAAAAGCACCTTGTAGCTGAAAGCAAAGAGAGACAATTTGAAACAACACATCAGAATAAAACTTAAGAATTTTTGTCTTATGACGAATAGATTGATTTGTAAACACTGATAAACATATTTCTTTCGAGATATTAAGCAAAATAAACTGTCTAATAGAATCAGCCACAATATTAGTATGCATACCAACACCCAAAACAATCTCCTTCCAATTCAATGAATGATCAATTATAACATGGAAATAATAAAATATAGCATTCAAATTATTTTTTTCCATAGAACAATCCCATAAAATATGTTTTAAACTTTCAAACTACTCACAAACAAGGCACTTTATAGGTTGAGTCACTAAAAACTTTAATTTATCGCCAACCAATAGCTTATAATGTAAAACTTTCGAAGCTAAAATCTTAGCATTGGCCTCCACCTTGGACCTCCATATCTTCCTATTCAATATTCTCCATGTTCTTTCATGAAACTCGCATCTGCATTTTTTATTTAATCTTGGATTAAAAGATAAACCTATAAAAAGTTTAACATAGATAGTTTTTAAAGAAATCTAGAAAATTGATACTTTGATATTCATATCCAATCTCTACTGAAATTACATTGAAGAGGAGTACAAAAATTCACAACCAGCTCCATGGGAACCAATGATTTCACAAATTTAAGAAAACATCGGAATTTGTTATTTAAAATGCAAGCACAGTGAATAGTTTCCCAAGGAATCCAATTAAGGGAAGTAAAATCCCAAACATTGAAAAACTGATGGATCTTTTTTTTAAGCAAGTAATAAGTATGCCTAAGGAAACCAACAACGAGAGGTTGGCCATAATATTGAGCCACCTTGTTCCACCAGTTAGAAGAATGGCCAAAGCTAAACCCATGTTGAAGAGATGCATCCTTCCAGCTCAAAAAAATACTGACTTGATGTCATGCTTTCCAAATGGATTGGAGAGGAAGTGAGGCTTTTCAATTAAAGAAAGGAGCAAGAAAGATTTTATCAATCCATCCAACAGTCTGCCATTTCACCTTGATAGTAGCAAGGATAATATAGTTATAAACCAACATTTTTCATGGATCCTCTTCAGACACGACTCAAACAATGCATTTGGTAGCTAAAAAATCCCTTGTGTCTTGGGATCTAAGAGGCCAAGACCACCTTTATCTTTGGGTTGAATATAGTGAAGCCAAGAAGTAGGTTTATAGATAGCTTTGCCTTCCCAATTTGACCACAAGTATTGACGAATGATTTTATTAAGATCTTCATAGCCTTTCTTCAAAAGAATCCAATAAGAAGAATAGTAGACATCAGATCCAAGAAAAATCCGATTCACCACTGGAATCTTACCGACAAGAGATAGATTTTTTTTTCCCAATTCTAATGTTTATTTTTTAACCTATCAATAAACCAATTCCACATATCAGAAAGAGTGGCTTCCAACCTGAAAGGAATACCCAAATACTAAGTGATCTTCCAATGTTTGATATGTTTCTATTCCTTTGGAATCCAAGGTGACAATGGATTAGGTTGGACCATAAGAAATTTAGTCTTATACTAAGCTAATTTTGAACCAAAAAGCAACACAATATAATTCCAAAGCCCCTAGAACATTATTAATTTTTTTTTTATGAATTTTGAAGAAAAAGTAAACTATCAGCAGAAAAATGTGAATTAATCACAACTAAATTGAAAGGAATGGAGATTTCATTTATCAAGTTCATTCAATTATATTTTTGCAAGGGATACAAGAGAGCATTAATAGTAAGAACATAAAGGAATGGAGAAAGAAGACACCCCTATTGAGTAGAACAATGCAAGGGGAAGCTATCAATCAAGGATTTGCTAATAACTAATTTTTCATTGGAATCTTTGAATAACATTTGAAAATATTTATAAATTTTGGATCCAAAACCCAACCATAGAGGTATCTTCATAATAAATCTCCAATCCATTCTATCAGAAGCTTTACCAAATTCAAACTTTACCAACAATACATTTTGTCCTGATTGTTGGGCCCATTCACTAGTTTCCCAAGAAAAAATTTTAAGCTGTCAAGTATAAATCTTCCCCCTAAAAATACAGTATGTTCAGGTCTGACAATACTTTAACCATTGGTTTAATCCTTATAGGTAAGGGTTTGACAATAAATTTGTAAGAAGTATTAAGCAAAGTAATAGGACACCAACCTGAAATATAATCTTCATTTTTTTCCTTTGAAAGAAGATTAATCATACATTTGCTAGAAGTATTCCTTAAAGAACCATGTTCCAAAGCTTCCAAATATAGTAGGTAAAAATCTTCCTTAATGTGTACCCATATTAATTGATAAAATTCAGGTGAGAGATAGTCAAATTCAAGACTTTGGTTGGGAGCCATGGAAAACACAACATTTTCAAGATTGAATAGCTCCCAATCTAAGAATCAACTATATTTTGAATCCACCTTAATGAGAATGTGCTCTTTAATCATCTCTTCTAATGTACATTAGATATCTTGCCAATGGTCATCTTCTCTAAAAAGATTCACATATAAATTATGAAACAAAGATTTTATCTCTTCAAAATTGGTATGCAAGTGTCCATTTTTGTCTTGAATAGTCCCAATATAATCTTTCTTATGTTTATAATTTAAAAATTTAAAGAAGTACTTGGAGCCTCTATTACCTTATTTCATCCAATGCAATCTTGCTCTAATTTTAGCTCCTTGACCTCTATAAATATCAAGATTATGAATTTGGTCCTCAATAGAGGCTATTGAAGTTTGTATACTAATATTATTAGGATTGAAAGTCAATAATTTTCTATTGTGTTCCAGCTTCCCCTCTAGATATTTTTCTTTACATTTTATTTTCCTTGCAAGTCTTTTACCAAAGGATTGTAAGAACTCAGCACATTGCGAAATAGAAAAATGCCACAATTCCCTATATGAATCTCCTTCTTTTGGTTTAGGTATCAAGTTCCAAAAACCCACCAAAGAAACAACACAAGAGGGACTTTTTAGGAGGGAATTATTAAGCTTGGGTAAACCCACAAAAGTGGTTTACAATTCAAGTGAGGAAGGAAAAGTTGTAAGAAATGACCCCATGCAAAAAAAATTTGCTTTTTGAGGTTTGAGAGAACCAAAAGAGGGTTCGCTAGAACCCAGGTTCGAGTGAACCCATTAAATGCAAGGTCCCAACATTCCTACAAAAACCACAAAGAAAACCTTTTTTGAAAGGGGGTTCGAGCAAACCCTCGGGGGTTCAGTCAAACCCCTCCTAGTTTGCTTGAACCCCCCTTTTCCCATCTTCTCACCCTTTCGCACCAAAAAACTCCAAAAAATTTCCCTTTGAAGCTTAGGTTGATGATGACAATGGAGGAGACTTCACATACCCAGCTAGATGATGGTATTCCTCAGAATGAGCTACCCAACGAATATAATTTTAATATGTTTTGGTTTTATTATACATTTTATTTTTTAGTTTTATTAAACATAGATTTTTCACTGAAAATCAAGTTCTTTGTTCTGCACATGCGAAAAAATAGTATATTATCAAACAAAAAAAAGAGAAATATGAGTGCACTAGATATTGAATTCCTTGATCCAACAAAAAAAAAGGAATTTTGATACATACAAAAAAATTTACATTGTACACGGTCCACCTATATCTGAATTATAATTGGTTTGACTTTGAAACTTTATTAAGGAAAAAATATTCAATAAAACACTATGAAACCAATTGGAAGCACTATATATCATAGTTACAAATCTAAATTCAATAAAAATAGAATTTTACCCTTCATGGAAAAAAAATTATGTTGTAAATGGTTAGCGTCACTCCTTAAAAAAAAATTTACTGAAAAAAACTATTTTTCGAAGGAGATGGAAAAAGAAGTGCAATCTAATTCCAAAAAAATTGAAAAAAATATATTTAGAATCTACAGATTTTTTTTTTACAAATTACTAGTTTGCATCATCTTCAAATTCCTCACAGTTTAGCCACAATAGTTTCCCAAAAGTGAAGATTTAGTTAGAAAAAATTATTTCAGTGTCCAGTTTGGCCAAAAATTGTAAACTGGTATTGTGGGGTCACATGCTTATCTGGTAAATTATACTCTATATGACTAGGTTCAGACCCAACAATAAAGTAGAGAATAGGAAAATGGTCTAAAAGAGTGGTAGAGCAATCGACTTTAACCTGAATGCTGGACGAATCCTACACTAACTATAGATTAGGAGACACATAGAACCTATCAATCCTACTCTATTTTCAATCATCTTCAAGTCTACAATTAGACCAAGTATACCAATTATGAACATGGCATGTGTACTTATTGTGAATTGGATCTATCACTCCAATAGTGTTATGATAATTCAACCATTTACCAAATTTTTCAGTACTTAACTTAACATGACTACTCCAACTTCGACCTCTAATGTATTCAACCATATTAAAGTCACCTCCAAAAACCCAATTTGTATTAGGAAAATTATTGGCCATACAATCCCAAAATAAACACCCCAGCTTTGCATTATTAGGAGCATAAACTAAACAAAAACTGATTAGTTGTCCATTGATAAAAGACAAGACCCACACAAAATTATGTGAGGGTTCCTCCCCCTTATCAATGAAAAATTTAAAAATTCACGAAGACACGCCTACAATAGCCCCCCCTCAACCCTCTATTTATGATGTATGGAGAAAAAAATCATCTATGCATACATTATAGAGAGAAGATACAAGATGCATACCATTAAGCTTGACCTCCTAGAGAAAAAGAATATTAGGATTTCACTTATTGATAGTATCCTTAATTCGATATTTGTGATGGGGGAGAGACATCTCTCTAATGTTCCATGACAAAATTTTATAATTCATGGTTGAGACTTGTCAGAAGCATTTCATCTTGTGGTGGCATATCAAAACAGTTAAGAAGATAAATGGAATGATTAGACTAAATGGGCTCTTTTAAGATAGTAGAGGGGGATCTTGATCTTTGTCTCCCAGCAAGAGGAGGAGACAAATACGTGTGGTGATTTTTCCTAAAAGAGGAAGGGTAAATTGAAGAGGGACTAATTTGAGGGGCCAAAGCATTGTTTTGGACTACAGTTGGCGCGGAAGGCTCTTTCCTCTTCCTAACAAGCCTCCAACAATTTAACATCTCAATGCCTTGATAGGTAGAAGTGGTCGTCATAGTGGCATTATTAATGTTACTTTTTCCAAACGAATGTGGATTAACCTAAGTTTGAGAAGGAGTAACTTTCAAAGGTATTTGATTATTAGGGAAAATTTTGCAAAGCTTGTGTGCTAACTATATTAGGAACTTATGGCTGACCAATTTTATAAAGTCTGATAGAACAATCTCTTATCAAATGACCTTCTTATCGACAATAGATTCACACATTAGGTTTAATTAAATAGACTAGGGTTTGAGAAAACTTAAACCCTAGGCCAATTAGCTTAATACTCTCAAGAAGTTGGTTATTTAGATCCATCTCAACATAAACTCTAGGATGAACCCTTAAGCTATAAAATTTATCTATTATTCTTGCACCAAATAACTCTTCCTAGTTGTGAAATAATATCTTTCATAAATGGACAAAAATAAATGATTAAAAATGGCATTTCAACCCACATCGGATAGTGGAATTTTGAAGTCCCTTTAGGATGGAAGTCAAGAGTCTAGGCTTTAAAATAAAAGAACTGGCCACAAATAATCCATGTACCATATTGCAATAAAACCTAAGCATGTTCAACATTTTTGAACTTACAAAACACATAACCCTTGCCAAATCCTCCCAAGACCTCAATCTCCCAACCCCTTTTTTTCCTAGTTATATTTGGCCCATTTATAAAAGTATGTTTTAGATGGTATGCCTCTTAAATAAAATAATATGACAGATCTATTTCGACAATCATCAATGCAATCAATCACTTCATTAGGAAACATAAATTCTATAATTTTACATGTATTGCTAGTGCATTCCCTTGAGCATGATGGAACCCCTATAAAAATTCTTTGTTCTACCCTACAATTTATGAAAGTATGGCCTGGTCTCCTGTGTCTGATTTTAGGTCACTTTATAATCACTATGGTAGGGTTTTATATTCACAAAACTTCTCAAAATGTGCCTAAGAATAAAAAAACCATTGGTCATTTTAAAATTGCATTGTCCTATTTTCCATTTTCCCGATCACTTAAGTTTTCACTTTTTCTATCGAGGTCGTTCTACTAGACCCTAATCTTAGGTTTGTCGATTGCCTTAAGTCTTTTTCAGTATTAATGATTGAAGGATTGATATTAAAGACATAAATCCTTAGCCTTTGTTCTTATGGGTCAATGACTAGTCTACCTAGAGATGGCCCCCTTTTTATGATTAAATTTTGTGGCATGTGCATAAATGGAGTTTTGTATCGGCTATCTAATGGGAAGAATCAATCTGAGTCATTCCCCATATGCCCACCCTGGTTTATTTTTTCTTATTTTATAGACAAGGGTTGGTGGGTTTCGACCACGTGTCTGGTATATTGGTGGACCCCATCTCCTTGGTAAAGATGATTGGAACTTTTTAAAGAAGATTAATGACCAATGGATTGAATATGTAGCCACATCTCTACCACTCCCCATGTTCCCATCTTAATTTATTTCATATTATTTTATAAACACGGGATAGCGGGTGATGGCCATGTAGTATTTCTACTAGTGGGACTTGATCTTCCACAAGGTAGTGGATGTTGTTCAAGGCACAATCAATGGTAAACATCACAACATGTGTTCACATATGGGATTTTCCCCATGCTCCCATCCATCTATAGTAGTAAGGATTGATAGTCACATGGGTGAGCGGTCAATGCGACACTTGTTCTTTTGTGGGACCCACTGGGCTTTGAAGACTAAGGTTTTTTTCATGAAGGATGAATTCAACAGTTGATGATTGGTGATGTGTCTCAATCCTGACCACTCCGTGCCATCTTGTGAGGGCCCCACCCATGTCCTATATCTTTTGACGGGAAAGTTCCATATGGACATTCTAAAAGCCTCCGTTGGGCTCTAATAAAGATGAAATACTTCCAAATTTGGCTGAAAAGATACTATTTCTAAACTACACCATTTTCAAACTTGTTCTTTAAGGTGCATGCTTGAGATTTCATCCGTCGGTCCTAGTAGCCATTGATACATGTGGAAAAGGTGAAAAAAAGCATGGGGATGTACAAACTGATATTTTGAGATCAGATCTGGATCAATCCTCGTTGTTTTCATAAGAATAAATACAAGTGAAATAACTCCTACAGGTAAGTCGGTAATTATGGAAAGGATACTTTTAATTGGTTTTACATAAAAAGTATATGTTTATCTACTCAAAGTTTTTTTCTGATTCAAAGGAGCATTAAAAGAACAATTAAAACTTAATTATAAAGTGGTTACATAGTAATCTAACTATTGATTTATCTTTTAAATCATGATAAATGGTTAAGATTAAAAATATCAAGGTAGACTATTGTCATCTCGGATGCACAAGATTTCTTTGAAGAATTAATGGTTGGCACATTTATATTGCTCGCTATAAGAAGAAATGATTTCCATATTTCTCATCCAAAAATTGCATTGAGTTCAAGAGAAAAATTGGTAGGTATCTTCTAGTTCTTATCACTAGGAGGATGAGTAAGCCTAGAGAGTTTGTTAGGCCAGTTTAGAGATCTAGGAAATTGAGTATGCTCGAGTCTAAGATAAATACTCATGAGGATGAAATTGATACATGGGGAGCTCCTGATACACCGACAAGTATAAGGGGATGTAGGAAATTTAAAAATTATGGTGTCAAGATTAACTACTGCCTGAGGAAACAAACTATTTTAGAAGAATTAGTCAAGTTTAAAGGGAAAGAGTTGGTAGAGTATGAAAAGAAGACAAATAAAATGTGCAAGTATCATAAGTCTTACCTAGGAAGACTTAATTCTTCTGGTGAGGTTTTTGATAGCCCACCAGACAATGAGGGTGATTATTATCCCCTCTCCTTAGTACCATTTTGATGATTCTGACAAGTTGGTGGTGACAATTCCTCTAGTTCCACCATGAGCAAGGAATGGACAAGTATCCTTTGAGGCTGATGACTCAAAGTGATGACTCTGCCCCATTTTTTTTTTTATGACACCATGGACCTTTTGTCAAGATTGTCCTATTCAATAATCATGTGATTTCTTGTTTCTAGTGCTAATGTGGTAATTTTTTGAGTTGGTGTAGAGGAGATATGCCAGACTTCCTAGCACCCAGTTGTATCCATGTTTTTGTAGTGGTTGCTAGTAGAGAATCTTCTTTGGTTGACAAGGATGAAGATTCAACACTGCTGCTATAACAAATTATGCCTTTGGAGGACCTCACGTGTCCACACGCAAGGGATGTGGAATGTGGTTTTTTACTCTTCCATTTTACATAATGACTGCATGTAACTAACTAAGGACGTCTCAAATTTGGTGCAAATGATCTTGAAATGAAATTAAATGTAAATGTACAATTGAGCCTAATGCTTGTTGCTCCCTTAATCTATAAAAGGGATTTTAGGGCTCATTACAGTGGTCAGAATTTTTAGTCTCAATAGGGTTTTAGGGTGAATGCTAAGCTCAAGAAAGGAATTTTGAATAGGATATGGATAAATAGGCCAATAGATTGTATTGGGTATGAAATCTTGTATGTATTAATGTTAAATCAATTTTATATAAACTACTGATATAGAAACGAATCTTTGTTTGAAACAAATAATCTCCTATGTATATTTCTCACAAGTTATGAATGAAAATAATAATGGTGTTATCATTTATCTTCAAATGGTTCCATTTGAATGTATGATTATGTTCTCATCTTTAACTCAAAGATTTAATTAAAATGCTTGAAGAGGGTATAGATTTTTGTGAAACATTGCTTAGGATTTGTAAGGAGTGAGTGTTTCTTTTAGGCATTGTGATTTTTCATAAAATGCAAAGAACATATGAAGATAGTACTCCTATCTCTAAAATTGAGTAGTTCATGTATTACAGATTATTATATATTTGACTCAGTTGCTCCAATTGATGAGACACTGGTCAGTTTATTAGAAAATATTGCATAAGGAATGAGTAAATAGCACACCTAACCAACAACTTAAAACAAGAAAAATATCCATTTAAAATATTTCAAATAATTGTGTGGGTTGGGAGTATCTTTGATTCGTATCATGTAGTCACTCACTTAAAGGATCTTCCAAATATTTAGCGGGTAGGTTTTATTTACGTTGACTAGGAATCAATATATGTATAAATATGTTATTAATTGAAAAAATTGTATGAAGAAATATTTGGGATTACCCTCCTTGGTTTAATAGAGCCAAAAGTGAAGTAAGGATCACAAAATCCTAGGCTCATTGTGCTGGCCACTAACCTTACAGTTTCTTCATTATAAGAGCTAGAAACGTTTTAGAGAATTATTGGGTTCTAGTAGAAAAATCACTAACAAAAATGGTGACTCTGTTGGGGAGACTTTGAATCTCCAATTGCAGACTATGAATCATAGTGTCAAGAATTTGGTGAATCTGAACATTTTGTTTAGATATTGAAGTGTTCAGACCTGGAAATGAGTTTGTTACAACAAAATTTTAAATAATTTGTGTGACTCTATTGTGGGAAAAAGACCCTGAAAGAAATTAATTTTTAAAGAACTTCATAATGCTTGAAGTGTAGTCCTCTGTGAAGAGAGGTGAAGACTCTATCTAAAGAACCTGATGAAGATGTGAAGAAGTCTCATATCTACAAAGCTTTCTAGCCAGGAAGAAGGATCCATTACTGCAACATATCCAAGTATTATTCAGTTTTGGTTTTTCAAAAAGCATAAATCTATATATGAAAACCATACTTGAAAGTATTGAAAGAAAATTTGATTCCCTGTTAAGTGAAAATAAGCACTACGAAAAGGAATAGTAGTAATAGACTCACATAATTCTGTACTAATATCTTGTAACCTCTATTATGAAGTGAAGTATGCAATATTTTTGAAGAAACTCATTTAGATGGCCTTAAGAAAGTTGAGATAAAAAATTAATTGTGAAGGCTTAAGGTCATGTAAAATAAATTTGAGTTACCCTAAAACTCCAAGGTTAGTTTGAAAAGGCTTGTAAGGGTTTAAGAAATTATATCATCACTCTATGCATCCTAGTGTGCAGCCCCTGTCATGTAATAAAATAAGTGCAGCCCCTATCATGTAATAAAAGAAGTTTCAGCATTTAAAGATACATGGCCATAAATTTTGATGACATTTATGGTTACCCAAATACTATTCCATCTGAAATCATAAATGAGCTACCAAATTTCAATGGTATAAAGTGTGAATCAACAAGTAAGAATTTACAAGAATTCAACAATTTAATGGATGAATTTGAAGTAGATCATGAGGATGTAATTATGAGGTTTTTTTTCGGTCCCTAAAAGGAGATTCAAGAGATTGTTTCTTTGATTTACCAGCATGCTCTATTTGTTCTTGGGATGAGTTCAAAGTAGTATTCATAGACAAATTTGGTGAAATAATCAATGCTAGTTCAATGCTAAATAAATTTATAAGCATGGAGAAAGAAGAGGATGAGTTGGTCCTAGCATTTAATTGGAGATTTACTAAAACATTGAGGGATATCCTTGAGTTTTTGAGACTAAGTGATGTAGTATGTTTGGTTGTTTATTTGAGATATTTTGATAATAAGATGAGTTATCTATTCAGAGATAAGGATCCCAAAACTTTGCATCAGGCATATGGGATAGCCATGAACATTGAAAACAACCAGAATTATGAAATGTGCAAGGGTCATTTGAATACAAGTTTTTTTTGCCCTGAGACACCAACTATTGATGAAAGGAATGAATATCATAACACTTACAGCCCAATTGTTTCAGCTTATATGTTATTCCATAATGTTGAGCACATGGAGCCCCAAACAAATTGTCAAGAAGCTATATGCAATAATGATCCTATAGTTTTTGGTTAAGTTCTTTCTTGCAGAAGGAACAAAAAGGAGAATCATCTTTTGATCTCTATGCAAGATTTATGGATACTCTGGCTGCAATTCTTGAATGTCACAGACGTGAAAATGAAAATGCATTGATTTATTTTATGAATCTTATGAACCAGGTTTGAGTGCTCTACCAAAGGAGTTGAAGCATGTTAGGCTTAATCAAGTGTGTGAATACACTTCTCATTTTTAAAGGATTGGAGATGATCATCACAATGGTGATATGTTTCACTCTGCAATGATAATATGTTTAGTACTCTATATTAATCAAGCAATGATATATTGCTTGATGAAGAAATGAATAAACAAATATTTGAAAACATATACCTCATTACAAAAAATGAAATGTGTGGTCTTGAATTTTTTGATGATTCCACCACCTGTACTCCTATGGAAGACATAAGATAGGGCATTCAGTCTAAAATTTATGAACATAGATTCAGTGTTGATGAGTCCCTTTGTTGCAATAATAATGAGGGCATTAAAAATGGCCATTCCTTTGTTGGTCATTATTATCCCCATGAAATATGAATAGAGAATTTTACATAACATAAGGATAACATTATCAAACAATATTTTCATGATATGAGTTCAATCTTAGATGAAAAAATTATGCATTGTGATGAAAATTTGAGTAGTATGATGCCACCATTTTTGGGTAATATTGCTAAGGAGCTTGAAGAGATTTTTGACCATGATATCTTGGATTATATGGACACGGAAGAAATTTGAGATGTGTGTATTGAACAATCTAAGGATGGGAATGAATTTGAAAATATATTTGTCTACTCTTCTAGTGATTACAGTGATTTTGAGAGGAATGATGAATTGAAGTAATTGGACCTTCATGATAAGGAGGTTGAGGCTTTTATGATAGTAATGAATGTAATACAAAACCCATTATTTTAGGAGCCTCTAGCTTCACTTGAAATGAGAAGCAGTGATCTTTATTGGTACAAAGATAATCCACTCTTTATTGAGGATTCTAAAAATGCATTTGATATAGGGTTAGAATATGGCCTTAAGAAAACAATGTTGATAAGCTCCTTGAGGGCATTGACTATGAATATTTTACATTTGAAATAGGTGTTTCAGGTGAGGTTGAGTATCATGAGGCCAAGTACTTGGAGGAGTATGAGTATTTTTCAGTTTCCAATGCAACTAGAAGATATTTCTATGGAACATGACAATAAGGTTCACAACAAGAAGTGTTACTTTTAATATGAAGATAAGTCATGTGATGATAATAAGTTTTAGTCTATGCCTAATAATACAATACAGAATAACCAGGATTACACCAACAATAATATACTTAGAAAATTTGAGAAAAATGTTAGCAACATTGTTTGTAATTAGGTATACCCCTTCATATGGAGAAGATTATGCTTTATGCAATGGGAATATTATAGGAAAATGTGAATGGAAGAATACTAGTTATTTCAATAGGTTGATTTTTGATAGGGGTGGGAATTGGCCCTAGGTTTTAGTGGCTTAGTGCCACTAATTGGGAAATGAAGTCTGGATTAAATTGTAAGGTGCATATTAAAATTTGCACCCGAAAGGAAGGTTTCGGGTGGAGTGGAGATTTGATCTCCCTTTTTAGGTCTTTTGGCCTCTGTAGGATTTTGTAAATATTATGTATCTTTCTATCTTCTTTTGATTTGTTTTTTGTCTTTTTGCCTAGCTTGCTTCACCCATTGATTCTAGGATCTCACCATGCCTGTGAGAGGCATGTGTCCCCAACAAGAGCCACTGATGGAACCCCTCAAAAAATTATTGGCTCCACCCTAAATATTATGAAAGTTCCAGCTTGGTCTCTTGTGTCTAATTTTAGGTCACTTTCTCATCACTATGGTAGGGTTTTATATTCACAAAACTTCTCAAAATGTGCCTAAGAATAAAAAACCCTTAGTCATTTTATAATTCCATTGACCTATTTTCCCCACTCTCGATCACTTAAGTTGTCACTTGTGCTATCGAGTTTGTGATTAAATTTTGTGGCATGTGTAGAAATGGAGTTTCATATTGGTCGTCTGATGGGAAGAATCAATCCCAGGCATTCCCCTTATTCCCAACCTAGTTTATTTTTTCTTATTTTATAGACATAGGCTGGCGGGTTTTGACCATGTGTCTGGTATATTAGTGGACCCGGTCTCCTTAGTAAAGATGATTGGCACTTTTTAAAGGAGATTAACATCTAATAGATTGAAGATGTGGCCACATCTCTACTACTCCCTGTGTGCCCATCTTGATTTATTTCATATTATTTTATAGACACAGGCTAGTAGGCGATGGCCACGTAGTATTTCTACTGGTGGGACCCGATCTTCCATAGGGCAATGGATTTTGTTTGAGGCATGATCAGCGGTAAACTTCACAAAATGTGTTCACATCTAGGCTTTTCCCCACGCTCTGTCCTGTTTATATCGATGGATAGTCACATGGGTGAGCAGATGATGTGACACTTGTTGTTTTGTGGGACCCAATGGGCTTTGAAGAGTAAGGTTTATTTCATGAAGGATGAATTCAACAGTTGATGACTAGTGATGTGGCTCAATCCTAAACACTTCCTGCCATCCTGTGAGGGCCTCACCCATGTCCTGTATCTTTTGATAGGCAAGCGAGCAAGTGCCAAGTGGACTTTCTAAACGCCTCCACTGGGCTCTAATAAAGATGGAATACTTCCAAATTTGGTTGAGAAGATACTATTTCTAAAATTTCCCATTTTCAGCCCTGTTCTTTAAGGTGCATGCTTGATATTTTGGTTATCAATCTTGGTAGCCATTGATACATGTGGAAAAGGTGAAAACAAAGAATGGTGATGTACAAATTGATATTTTGAGATTAGATCCAGATCAATCCATGTTTTTTTGATAAGAATAAATACAAGTGAAATAATTCCTATGCATAAGCAGGTAATTATGGCAAGGATAGTTTTAATTGGTGCCATGTATAGAGTAGATGCTTATCTACTCAAAGTTTTTATGATTTAAAGGATCATTAAAAGCACAATTATAACTTAATTATAATTTTTTTTCATAGTAATCTACCCATTGACTTATCTTCTAAATCATGATCAACGGTTAAGATTAAAAAGATCAAGGACGACTATTGTCAACTCATGCACACAAGCTTTCTTTAAAGAATTAATGGTTGGCACATTTGCATGGCTCGTTAAAACAGGGACCGATTGCCATATTTGTCATCTAGAAATTCCATTGAGTTCAAGAGCAGAATTGTTGGTATCTTTTGGTTCTTATCACTATGAGGATGAGTAAGCCTAGAGATTCTATTAGGCTAGTTCGCAGATCTAGGAGATTGAGTTTGTTTGAGTCTTTGAGGAATTCTCATGAGGATGAAATTTATATGTAGGGAGCTCTTGATGCACTGGAAAGTAGAAGGGGACATAGGAAATTTAAAAAGTATGGTGTTAGGAGTAAATACTGCCTGAGGAACCTAACTATTTCAGAAGAATTAGTCAAGTTAAAAGGGAAAGAGCTAGTGGAGTATAAAGAGAAGACAAAGAAAAGATGCAAGTATCATAAGGCTTACCTAGGAAGACTTAATTCTTCTTGTGATGTTTCTGATAGCCCTCCAGACAATGACGGTGACATTGACTCAGAGGGTGATTATTATCCCCTCTCCCTAGTACCATCTGATCATTCTGATGAGGTGGTGGTGATGTTTCCTCTAGTTCCACCATAAGCAAGGTGTGGGCTGGTATCCTTTGAGGCTGATGACTCTACCCCATTTTTTTTTTATGACACGAAGGCCATTTTGTTAGGATTGTCCTATTCAGCATTCATGTGATTTCTTGTTTCTAGTGTTGATGTGGTAATTTTTGGTCTGGTGTAGAGGAGAGATGCCAAACTTCCTAGCGCCAGGTTGTATGCATTATTTTGTTGGGGCTACTAGTAGATAATCTTCTATGGTCAGAAATTACGAAGATTCAACATTTTTGCCATAACAAATTCTACCTTTTGAGGAGTTGGCATGTCCACATGCAAGGGATGTGGAATGTGGTTTTTTACTCTTCCATTTTCCACAATAATTTCTTGTAACTAACTAAGAATGTCTCAAATTTTGGTCCAAATAATCTTGAAATGAAATTAAATGTAAATGTAGTTGAGCTTGATGCTTGTTTCTCCCTTATTCTATAAATGAGATTTTTGGGCTCATTATAATGGTCGGACTTTTAAGTCTCAATAGGGTTTTCGGGTGAATTCTAAACTTAGGAAAGGCATTTTTAATAAGATATGGATAAATAGACCAATAGATTGTATTGGGTATGAAATCTTCTATGTAATAATCTTAAATCAATTTTATATAAACAACTCATATAGAAACAAATATTTGTCTGGAAACAAATACTCTCCTATGTATATTTCTCACACAAGTTATGAATGAAAATATTAATTGTGTTATCATTTATCTTCAAATGGTTTCATTTGAATGTATGATTATGTTCTAAGCTTTAAATCAAAGAGTTTATTAAAATATTTGAAGAGGGTATATATTTTTGTGATAAATTTCTTAGGATTGGTAAGGAGTGAGTGTTTCTTTGAGGCATTGTGATTTTTCATAAAAATCAAAGAAAATATAAATATGGTACTCCTATCTCTAAAATTGAGTAGTTTATGTATTACAAATTCTTACATATTTGATGAGACACTAGTCAGTTTGTTAGAAAATACTGCATAAGGAATGAGTAAATAGTACACCTAACTAGGAACTTAAAACACGAACAATATCCATTTAAAATATTTAAAATAATTATGTGGTTTGGGAGTATCTTTGATCTGTAGCAAGTAATTAGTCACTCACTTAAAGGATCTGCCAAATCTTCAATGGGTGGATTTTATTTGCATTAACTAGGAATCAATCTATGTATAAATATGCTATTAATTGAATACATTTTATGAAGACATATTTGGGATTACCCTCCCTGGTTTAATAGAGCCAAAAGTGAATGAGTAAGGATCACAAAATCCTAGGCTCATTGTGTTGGCCACTAACCTTGTAGTTTCCTCACTATAAGAGCTGACAACTTTTAAGAGAATTGTTGGGTTCTGCTAGAAAAATCACCAAAAGAATGATCCACTCTGTTAGCCTTATCTTCTTTTTTGGGACTTGCAAGATTATGAATGGTTTCTTGATTCATTACTCTATTATCAAACATTCCATTAGTGTTTTCCTTGCCATTATCATAACCCTTAAAGACACTTTTGTTCATTTCTTCTAGGTGAGAGTCATCCACCTCACCTTTGTTCGAATCCCCACCAACATGTCGAGCCTCCACTTTCAATCTCATTTTACCTAATGATTGCATACCAAGTCCAACTGAGATTAGTGTTTAATAGCCAAGAGATACATAGAATATGGGATTCTAGTGCCACAACCACTAACCCATCACACCTTTGCACTTCCATGTCCCTCAACTCGCCGAAAAATTCTAAATGAACAAATTCTTCCTTTGCAACTCATCCTTCAAATATGCTTGCATCATTTTAACAGTGAAAAATTATAGATTTGCAAGGATTCTAGTGATCTAAAAGCATTCTGAGTTAGGGTTCACCATTTACATTTCCCAAAAACTTGAATCCCAATAAATATTCAGATCACAATTATAATATTACTTGGTTTATATGTAATTGTATACTAGGTTTAGACATATAGAATATGTAGGGTCAAAGTTCATTTAATTCAATAAATTTGTAGGCTTTTTTTTAATTGATAAATGCTAGATGGAGAATTACAATTTAAATAAGTAATAGTCCAACAAAGGGACTTGAAAAAGGACAAATACAATGAACAACATCACCAGATGAAGCCTACAAAATAATTTATGCAAAACTAATAATATTATCACAGCTGAGAAATTATAGCCAACAATACAATATTTTCCACAAGTGACGAAACTCATGTTAAGGAAAAGCATTAACAATCACCCAACTAAGAGTTGCAGTCAACATTACAACTAAAAATTCAACTGAGCAAAGTCATTACACTTTAAAAAAAAATTAAAAAGCTAAATATTTGCCACCCTGAAGTTCACCTGGGTGTAGCTGCAAAAATTGATGTTTAATCTTGTCCAAATGCTTGTTGATATCACAATTTTTTAGCCTCATCTTCCATTGTGAGCATAAAATGATGAAATGAAACCAAATATTCTAAATTTTCAGATTTTACACAAAAGTATTTTTTTGTATGATAGTTATTGCTCTTAAAATCTATAGGTCAAAGTGAATTAAAAATTAAAGGAAAACATGTAATGTATGAAATATTTACTTTTACAATTTTATTCTATAAATCAATCAAGTTTTATAAGTTGTATAATTAGCTTATTTTCTATTTTTTTATTGGACTACAAAAGTTTTAGCAAAATAAATATTTTTTCAAGCATCAAACTGATCATGTATTTATATATATTTATATTCAATGAAAAAAAAAATTAATAGACTCGATACAAATTGAACACCTTTAATAATTAAACCACAAAAGATAATAATATATTATCTATTTTTAATATTAAAAATATTCATTACAATATAAACTTTAATTGTGAAAGTATCAAATTATATCCGATAGGTATTAATTATAGAATGTGTAATAACTCTTGAAGGATGAGATGGAGAAAATCATAACACATTTAAAGAGTATGTGATTGAAGAAAATGTTGTTTCTACTCAATTGTAAAATAAGATTATTATATTAGGAAAGTGTGGCAATTAATTTGCAATCATAATAATGTTGCATCTCAAACAATCTTGGAATGAGTATGTGGACAACTAAGTAAAATTTGATAGTTTTGTCTCATTTTGGGCAAAGAAAATATATCCAAGTGAACTAGTTTTCATAAAAATGGCTTCACTTGAATACATATAATGCATATATAAGATAACTATTTTTGAATGAAATATTTTTTCCCAAAATAGTTTTGGTTGAGTATCTCACCGAAAAAAAGGAAAAATTATAAAAGCAAGAAAAAATATTGCATTCCATTTTTTCCCCCAAATTCTAATTTGAAAACCTCTTTCACTAAATTAACTTCACCCAAAATAGTTGTTTCTTTTTTAACCTTTATGTTTGTGCCCAAAAATATTCAAGCTTCTATGACTATGATTTTAGGTAGGTTTTTAACATTCATTCAGATATGTGATTTTTAATTTCAATTTTTCTAAATAAAAATAATAGTTTTTATATTTAATAAATATTAGTTTATATATCTTATGTGTATGTATATCCAATTAGAATACACATAAAACCCTAATTTTATTTCAATATAAATTATATAATTCAAAGATAAAACCTAACTTTATCAAAATATGAATTTAAACTCAGATAAATTTAAGTCTTTCTATCAACTCAGCTAAACTATTTATAAATTCATAATTTTTCTGGTATGAATTTCAATTGAGTTGATTTTATATCAAACGATATCAGTTTCAATTAGATTGATGCATTGAATTTGATATAGATATTAGTTTTCATATATCAATTTCAAATTTTTTTTATGAATAGTCATGTATCTATTTTTTATAAAGATGGAAATTATACATATTCACAAAAAAAAGGTGGGTGAGAAAAAATAACACCCTAAGAGTCATATGGGCAAAGCCTAGAAGTCCAAAGTTGCTTGGAATGATCCCAAAAAGAAATTAACATTACAAACATGAAAATAAAAATGGTCATCATGCAGCCAAAGTAGTGTCAGCAAGGGGTGGAGGCTCCCTATCATCCAGTTTCTTCATCCATACATCAACGGGGTCTTGACTGGCGTTAGGAGGACCCAAACCATCATCATAGACTGGGTGATCCCACAATAGTGGTTTATAATTTTTGGCCAAACTGGACATTGAAATTATTAATTTCAACTAAATCTTCACTTTTGGGAACCTATAGCAACTAAACCATGAGGAATTTGGAGATGATGCAAACTAGAGTCTCATCACATTTTTTCTATAGATTCTAAAAATATTTGTTTCAATTTTTATGGAATAATATTGCACTTCTTTTTCCATCTCCCAAAAAAACTGGTTTTTTTCAAAAAATAACATTTTTAAAAAGTGACGCTCACCGTATACAACATACCTTTTTTGGATGAAGGATAAAATTCTATTTTTTTGAATTTAGATTTGTAACTATGATATCTATCACTTTCATTTGGTCTCATAGTTTTTTATTCAATATTTTTTCCTTAATAGAGTTTCAAAGTCAAACCAATTGCAATTCAGACATAGGCGAACTGTATACAACATAACTTTTTCTGTATGGATCGAAATTCAATTTTATTTTTTTAATGGATCAAAGAAATCAATACCCAGCACGAACATATTTTTAAAATAATTATTTTGATAATTTTCTATTTTTCCACATGTGCAAAACAAAGAGCTTGATTTTTGGTGGAAAACCTATGTTTAATAAAACTAAAAAAACACATACATAATAAAACCAAAACATATTAAAATTATATTCATGGGATAGCTCATTTCGAGGACTACCATAATCATTTGAAATAAATTTTAAATGAATTCATTTGATCCCCCAAAAGGTAAATCAAAAGTGATTTTTTATCAGCATTTTGATAGGGTAAAGGAGACTCATTTATAGGTATGGTTTAAAACTAGCGAGGTTCTATCCAAGGGGGTTTGATCAAAGGTGGTTTGATCAAATCCTCTTCAATTGAAATCCTTAAAATGGAACTTTTAAAGGCTTAAATCATTATATTTTCTAAAAATATGTGATTTCAGCAAAAATCAGTTCCTCTCAGAAATTGTAAACCAACTTTGTGGGATCACCTATCTTCTTTTTATTTATCTTCCTCTTTTTCCTTGTGTCTAAGAGAGATTGATAAGTCTAGGCACAGGTACTAGGATCAATATCAGTAGGCCAACTAGAAGTGCCACCACTACCCCCTACCACCCCTCTAAAGGGCCACCCCAGGTCAGCCCACAAAGGAGGAGAACATGACCATTGATGAGGGTGGAAGCCATGACGATGATGAGCCTGAGAGCGGGGGTGAGAAGAGCCATTCTACCACTAGCCCCATGGGGAGACCGACTGCAAGAAGAGGGGGGTGAAGAGGAAACCCAAGCGATAGTGCAAGGGGCATTGCCCCAATGGTCTAGATGCATCTGGAGGAGAGTGAATCCAAGTGCAACCTTATTTTCTTTCACTTTTATCTATAAAAGAACATTAGAATAAATAATTTCTTTAGAGTAGAGAGAAACATATTTATCTATCTGTTGTGAGAAAATATGCATGCATTTCTATCTTTCCAAATACTGAAGAGGATTTCCACCCTAAAATTTTCCCAAATTCTGGTATACTTTTCTCAAAAGAAGTCATGAATCCAATTCCATAGCTACTGAGCTCTGGTATAAAACCAAAAAAGATTCTTAAATGACTCAACCTACCCATAGAATGGGAAAAAAGGATCCTAAACCCCCAAATGGACAAGTCAAGACCCCATCAGTAAGCCTTGGAAAATAATACAACAATAAAAGTGGGTGAGGTTTGGCTCACCACTTGTAGACCATGTGGCAGAGAGCCTTTTATGCTAAACAAACATAGAAGACTGGAGATGTCACCACTCGTTCAAACTGTTAATCATCAAAAAATGAGGCAAAAGCCACAGATAACCAGGCCAATCTTGTAATTCCTAAAAAGGGTGTCTAGGTACCATTCCCAATCCTTCCACTAGGGCTTGGTGACATGAATACCCACCTTACAAATCATTTTAGCTGGAATGGCATTCACCAAACCATCATAGGTGTCACGGTCCTAGTTTTGAAGCCTTTAATGAGCATGAAAGTCCTCCCATGGAACGATATGAATTGTGGGTCTATAAAACATGTGTTGCAAGGTTTGAATGCCTTTCTTTTGAAATATCAAGGTCTTAAGCCAAGGTGACTTGGCTTGAGGCTAACCATTATTGGAAAAAATAGGTGACCACCAAACATTATGTTGATTAAGCTAAAGCCCATCATGAAAGCTATGGACAACCCAATGGAGAAAATGCTTAATAGCTTTCGAGGCTATCCAAATCCTCTTGGACATGAAATTTCCCACAATATGGACTGGTTCCCTCATAACTAGAAGGGTTTGACAGCCAATCCCCTTCTAGGCTGGTCTATATGTTGGAAAACTAGACTAAATGCAATGCCTGAGGAGAATTTTTTAGGCCTCATTGCCACTAAGTGCTTTGATAACCAATTTGACACAAAGAGAAATCCATTTCTATTGAGTGGAAAGCATGCCAAGCCCTCCAAAATATTTGGGCAATCAACAAAAATCCCAAGAAATATGGTGAAATATTTTGTGTGTCTCACAAGAGGCCCAAAGAAAGTCACATAGAAGCTTTTCCAACTTAGCATAAGCGACCTTCGGGGGGGGGGAGAAGAGTAGTAAACGTGAGTAGCTACAAGCACTTTAGAGAAAATTTGGAATTTACGAGCTAGAGAGAGAGGATAAGTAATCTAGTAAGTCAACATTTGCTCGATATGAGAAAGAACTGCTTGCTAGAGGTCCGCAAGAGAAGCCTATAAGGAAAAAGTAATGCTTGGGAATTAAAAAAATTATCTTGGCCCAATCCACTTCCAGCCATAGTGCTAAAACCATTGAGGACTGGGAAGGATAGATTTTCTTTAACAAAGGGTCTTATGCCATTGAATGATAGAGCTAAAAGAAAGGCAAAAATACTCAAGGAAATATACAACAGCTTTGACATTATTTTCCTCTCTCAGAAGAGTGAGAAAAGAATCATCAGCGAAGTGGCCATTGACCAGCTAGGCTGGTGAATTAGGAAAAGAAATGCCTTGAACCTGCCTCTTGGAAACAACATGAGCAAGAAAGTAACCAAACCCTCTAGCAGCAAGTACATAAAGTGAGGGGGCGAGTGAACAACCCTAATGAATGGAGCATAAAATACCAAAGGAAGGGGATTCATAGCCATTAATGGTGATGCATGCAGAGGCACTAGAGAAAAAAATTTGCATAGCCTGTATAAAATTAGGGCCAAACCCTTAGGCAACCAACATAGCAATAATTAAAGGTGATTCAAAATAGTCATAAGGTTTAGATAATTCTATTTTAATTAAAATATCTTTTTGACTGGAGTGTCTGGCCCATTTCATCCCTTCCCAAATAGCAATGATGTTTTCGGGAATGAACCTAGACTTAATAAAACTAGTTTGCTCGGGGTGCACAACTTGAGGCAAAAGATGGAAAATTTTCAAGTCAAGAGCTTTGGCAATGATTTCATAAGAAACATTAATAAGCGTGATGGGCCACTAGTTGTAGATATCCTCAGGATCACTGGACTTAGGTAGGAGTTTAATATTGCCCTAATTAATAAGTTTTCCCAAAGTTTTGGAATGAAAATCTTCAAGATAAACCTTATGTAGATCATTCCCAAAATAATGCCAAAGGGCTTTGTAAAATTCACATGAGAAGCCATCAATTCTCGAGGCTTTGTCATCTGTCATAGTGTGAAAAGATTCCTTAAGATCCTCAATGCTGAGCAATTGCTCATAGAAGGATTTCTAGGCTAAGGATAGCCTATTTGGCACAACAACAAGGAAATCTTGAAGAGTTTGTTGTCGCTCTGACATGTAAGCTTGAGCTGTCAACACATGTTCATAATTCTTGGAACCAAGGAAAGTTTGTGGGAAGGATGATTATCAAGTTCTATCACATAAATTTAAAAGCTATTTAATTCAAGGATAACCATAGAGATCTCAATACAAAAGAAAAATAGACCTTGCAATAGGGTTGTCCTAGGGGCTGAAATTAGACTAATAAGGGGTTCACCACTAAGTTTAGACTTGGAAAAGATAATGAAATGCAAGATGAAATAAAAAACACTAATTGAATGCAAAGTAAAACTAAATGGCCTAGAAAAGTGAATAAAATAACACAAAAAACTACAAAACAGAATGTGTGCACTTGGAAATCTAGAAATAGTTGGATGGAGGTATGGAAAACTAGAAAATATGCTTTTATTGGTGATTGGGACTCATTTTTGAAGTTGGGTGAAATAGTCTAGATCTTGGAAAATGGGTATTTGAAAATGTGAAAACATAAAAATATTGATTGGAACTAGGACACATTCATGACCAGAATTGGTGAATCAATCTAGTTAGGATTTTTTGAAACTTGAAAGGATGATCTTTCTCTTCTTATTTTCCTATATCCTTCTTGATTGGTTTTCAAATCCGAATCTCTAATTTTCCACCTTTAGGTCTTCTCCAAGGTTCTCCAAGCCTTGATGACAACTTTAACAACATTGAGATCTTGACCAATCTTGCTCCTTAGGAAATATTCCACCTAGACCTACAAATCAGACACAAAGGAGAGGGGAAAATATTATTGGGTTAGTGGATAAGGGTTTTCCTAGGTCAAAACTCATTTTGTAAATCAATCCTTGAAATAGAATCAAATAGGAATGGAGAATGATGAATAAACAAATGACAATATTACAATAGACCAGACCCTAGCAATAAAGTAATGCAAATATGCTTGAGATGACTGCAATGGATGTAAATCTTGATTCTTGCATGAATGATGTTGATCTCGAACGAAATACTTCCTTGAATCATAAACCTTACATCATAATTGTTAGTAGAATAGCATACATGATGCATGAAATCTTTGAAATGATGATTGATTCTTGGATGCTACTCTAAAATGCTTGATAATATACCCTTGAATTCTCTTTAATTCTCTTATGGATTCTCGATTACTTCTTAGATTGCTAGGTGTAAAAAATAAGTGAAAGAACCTTGTATTTATACTCAATTATGCAAGAATTTCTGAAATTACAAAACTACTAGCCAACATTAGATCTAGGAGAATAAAATCCCACCAAAAATTTGAATTATTTTTTATTTTGGGCCACACAGGACTCATTCGCCCAAGGTGGTGAATGAGTCCCACCATGCCTAATTTTTGGGACCAAATTTAAAAATGCCTAGAAATGTGTGAAACTAGGTTTGGTACCAAAAAATATAGGTGGGACCCATTCACCCAAGGTGGCGAACAAGTCCCAAATCACTAAATCTAGGCTTTTCAAACCTAAAACACTTAAATAATGATTGGTTAATGATTGGTGTCAGGATTATCCTCAAAAAGATGCATCAAATGAGGCTTGTGGATGTAAAATAGGGCCAATTAAAGCATAAGAAGGCCCAATTATTAATGACAAGCCTAGAAAAGTGTGAAAGTGTGTTACAAAACTTTACAACACTTTAAAAAAGGAAATTTTAATGTTTATTTTACTTAAAAAGAGGTTCATTAGGTTTAGTTAATTAATAAAACCTTAGAAAAGTGTGGAAGGGTGTTACAAAACTTCACAACACTTTAGGAAGGTGTCATTTAAATTCATTAGTTCACAAGGGCCCAAGACCTAATGTGAATATTTCAACCACATTACAACACTAAATAAATAAAAAATTAAGCCTAACTCACAAGGAGGGCCCAAACAAGCTAGGAAAAGTAGAAGGGATATTTTTTCTTGACTACATTTAGCCCCAATTTTAGTGAGAGGATGAACATTCTTCAAACTCATACTAGAATATACAAACTTGCATCAAGAGTGGTCTAATTGTGCCAATGGCAATCAGAGGAGATGCCAACTATCAAGATGGGTGATGAAGCCCCCGAGATCAAGATTGCATGACAAACTAACGTAGGCACAAAAGAACACACATTAAAATGATATAAATAGCAACAATAAGGCACAAGAATGCACTATCAAAGATGAAAAAGAGAATAAGTAAATATAAAGGAGTCGGATCAAGCTTCAACCATTTATCCACCATGATGTGGATCATATCTAGGTTGTTTGTCCAAAAAAGGCATACTCACTCTAAGGAAACAAAACTTCTAGTTGTTTGCTAGGTGAGAAGTCCTAGAAGGTGAGACACATACACTCATGGATGGTATTCACTCACACACACACAAGTTGCTATGGGCAAAGTCATGCCTTGGTCGGAATTCTCTCTCAAACCATACCAAATTTATACCTCCTGATAAATTTAATATGGTGCCACAAAAAAAAATGAGCTTCATTAGGCAAGAACAACTTTGTATGCTTGGAGCTCATGATAAAGAAGGATGGCTCTATAGGCATGCAAGTTGTCTTATAAGATTTTTTCATGAAAATTAAGGCATCTTCAAAGGGGTCTTGTTTAGTTCATGTGAGGTCTTTAACTTAGGGAACATTGTGCCTAATGTCTCCAAGAGATGACCAATCAAAGAATAGAAAATTCACAACTTAGGGGATGCAATGTGTCGCATCAAGCCACTAAGAGGAATGTAATATGCTAAGATAGATCACACTCTTTAAGGACATAACATCCAATTTAATCCACAAAGCAAAAATTGTAGCATATGAAATAAAAAGGCTGCACCATGAACCATGAAAAAGAAAAATGTAAGAGAATAATGCCAATGTATGCTCCCACTTTAAAGAAATTTCTAAAAACCATGCTAGAAGAAATTACTTTAAAGTAGAAAATGATAAATTCTAGCAAATAATACATGAGAGCCAACTTAAAAACCCATAGGCCAAGTCATATGTTTCCAAGTAAAGCTATGTCATGTAAGAGAAAAATAAAAGAGAGGGGTTGCCCCCAAAATGAAAACACCAAAAACATAAGGAATCTATGGATTTGGGGTCATTATGTTCTTGCTGCAATGTTTTAGAGAGCTTGGATTTATCATCATTCCAAAAATATACATAGAACTTGAAGAATGACACAAAAAGAGTGAAAAAAAGGAAAAAACTTTTGGGTCAAAAATGGAAGAGACATGAGTGTCTCAATGCCATGTGTCATCTGTGTGGATTTTTTTTTCCAGCTAAGGCTTTCTAATTCCCTAAGAGATAGCCAACCTCTATATTAAAGAACCACAATGGCTAGTGGCCAACTAACAAGAAATGGAACTGACACACATTTCCCCTCCACTTCAGGCTCTGTAAGACCTAGGGGGGTAACCCTTTAGAAATATCTAAAAATCTAGACACACAAGTAACAAGATATTTCTTAATAGATAATGATCTCACATAAATATGATGAGAAAACTAAAATATCACTCAAAATTGGCTAACACTTTGATTTAATTTCACTAACCAGCATGGAGAACAAGGAAAACATAACTTAGCAAAATAGATTTGAAATGGTTTTTTTTATTTAAAGAGTTGGGACCAAACTGAAAATAGTAGAAACATGATAATGGAGTAGTGCCATAAAAATGGGCTATGGATTCATATAACTAGCATTCATCTTTCAATGTTGAACATGCTTTGAAGGTCTTGCAAATGTTTGTTTGCTGATTCAACCTTATCACCAATGAACCTTGGTAACTTATTTTTGACTTTAGCCGGAATGTCATTTGGGTAACCACTAAGGCAACTGAAATTGATAGCTCTGTACCTTTTAGTGTTGAAACTTCTTTGACAGTATGGCTCAGACTGATCACAAACCATAGTTCCATCTGAAACCATATTAGGATGCATATGTTGAAACATTTTGATATACCTCTTTCAAATTTTACATATCAACTCGACAATTGATCATTCATTCCCGTATTTCTATCTTTCATCATGATCTTAGAATACCACAATACATAATGCAGATGCATTTACACATAAGATCTATTTAGTGGACAAATTTAAAACAAACATACTTTTCCAATAGAGCACACAGGCTGCAAATTACAACTCAGAAGTATACAAACTAAATATTACTGTCCTTTCCCTCTTTTAGTGCTAATCACTCAATAAGAAACCAAAGTTTTTCCTAAGATGTTCAAATATGGTTTTCATATACAATTTTCTTGAAAACCAAGAATGAGGAATACCTAGAAACTTTATAGGTGTTGCAAGTTGTCTTCCTGACTAGAAATATTTTTAGATCTAGTTTAAATTTTCAACAAGTTCTATTAACAGATTCGCCACCTCTCTTCAAAGAGGACTGAACTTCAAGCAGTATGAAGTTCTTTCATAGATAAATGTTATTCTGAGTTCCTCCCACTAACAAAGCACCGCATATTACAAAAAAAATTAGGTTCACTACAACAAATTCTTCTCCAAGTTTGAAACCCCTCAGTATTTGAATCAAATTCAGAATGACAAATCATTTGAATCTATGAAATGACTCTTAAGGCTAGATTCTACAATTACAATTTTCATAAATTGATCCCCAACAGAGTCGCCATTTTGTTGGTGTTTTTTCCAGCTAAGGATTTGTAATTCCCTAAGATGTAGCCAACGTCTATATAAAAGAACCACAAAGGCTAGTGGCCAACTAACATGAAATTGAATTGACACACATTTCCCCTCCACTTCAGGCTCTGTAAGATGTAGGAGGTAACCCTTTAGCAATATCTAAAAATCTAGATGCACAAGTAAGAAGATATTTCTTAACAGATAATGCTCTCACAAAAATATGCTAAGAAACCTAAAATATCACTCAAAATTGGCTAACACCTTGAGTTAATTTCACTAACCAACATGGAGAACAAGGCAAAAATAACTCAACAAAATAGATTTGAAATGTTTTTTTTTATTTAAAGAGTTGGGACCAAACTAAAAATAGCAAAAACATGATAATCGACCCGTGCCATAAAAATGGGCTATGGAGTCATATAACTAGCATTCATCTTTCAGTGTTGAAAAAGATCCGAAGGTCTTGCAAATTTTGTCACATTATGACAACTAGACCACTGAAGCTTTTTCTAATAACTCTTCTTATAAATCCACCTGAAACATAACACTCCTATCACATTTGTCAAAACAATTACACTATTCATAAATAATAGGCAATAATAAACGCAACTTGTGCTTTTTTAAATCAATTACATCATTCATAGAATAGAAGGAAACAACACATGTAACTCAAATGCATAAACTGTGCATGAAAATACTCAAACAATTTTATTATTGATTCCAAAATAGCATTACAGTTCAGCCATGGAGACAATTATCAACTAAAATAAACATAAAAGAATAATTCAGAACATAGACTTTCAGATTGAATGACTAACAGTCATATTTAGCCCTAGCTTTTTAGTCTACCCATAGCTTCTACCTGACTTGGAGAGCTTTCAGAATTTTTTTGGAACCCCTTACGATGAGAAGAGAATGAGAATAAAAGGAAAAAAAAATAGCCCTAAAATAAATTTTTTGAAGACACATGGCAACTTCTTCCACTATTGATTAGTAACAATTGAACTTGAAAAGCCTCTCTCCTCTCTCTGCAACAAACTTTTCCTCTAGAGTTGAGACAAAACTAGCTCCCGTAGAAACCTATTTTCATTTCTCATTTGCACTATTGTATAATTTTCCTCCCAGCAAATTATAATATTTTCTTACAAAGTGAATGGATTCACTTCACTCATGAATACCAACATTGAAGGCATTTAACATTTATTTGCGTAAAATATTTTACCCACTCCATTTTTCTCCAATTCATTTCCCAGCACATATTTCATTATAAAGTCAACGTTAAATTCACTTTATATTAACCTTCACAAATAAAGTACTTACCTATGCCATTTGAAGTAATTTCCTTTGTCATCCAACCGAATCTTAGACAATGTCTGAGATGAAATTTATCTCCACTATATCTTCTTTTACCCTTTTGTGCTCAACAACATTTGATAAAATATTTTACATTTAAAAATGCAAATATTTAAATGTTACCACAAGCCACGTTTAATTCACTTTGTAATGAAGACTTAAAATTTTGATGTGGGCCCCCTTTCTATCTCTTTTCCCAATATTCACCTTTTGCATTCTCTATTAAATCTTTCATTTTAAAGTGAAAACATTTAATCACCTCTTTTAAATGTTTGCTCAAGCCATTCATTTGAGACAAACAAGTTGAGCCCACCCTTCTATCTCTTTATTTTCTGGAAAAATTTAATTTTATTGTTTTAAATGTTTCACTTTGAAAGAAAAATGAAAACACTTAAAAAACCCAAACCATCGGGCTCATTGAAAAAAACCAGTGCCTTTCATTTTGTTGGGGACCCACACCTGCCATGTGTCATCATTTCGCTGATCATGCGGGAATTAGTCAGTGAGAAATTTCAACTCGCAAGATAGCGGGGGATGGTGTAGATTTCATCTATATTTTACACCTTCCTTTCTTAGCCATCAATCTTCATCTACTCCAATTTTTACCCTAATCTTCCTATTTGTTCATTACTCTCTGCAAACTCAAGACCTTCAATCATCGCAGCTACTCCTTTGGTATTTTGGACAATGGTTCCCTTCACAGATAGCAAAATAGTGCTTACTTCCATTCACCTTGTACCCCAGCACAACCCCTTTCACTTCAAACTTGCATTACTTGAACAGTGGTTGCCTCTCCATTAGCTATGAACCTTACTTGTTACAGGTGTTTGATACAATTTTATGTTGTATATACACAGGTGCATGGGGTCCAATATCAATTTGATGCCTCCTCTTTGTATGGTGCAAGCTGCAAAATGAGAAGAACCAAAATTTTGTATCATGCTCTATAGTTTGACAAACGCAAATACCCTGTTCCAGATTGCATTTGCTTTGAAATTTCTAAAGAATTTTCAACAAACCATTTTACACATATACTGCAATCATTACAGTGCTCCAAGAATCACACTAATTTGGGCACCTTCTCTAGGCCAACACTGGTCTTCTCAAGAGACTGGTGTAGTGGCACCCCCATTGCTGTGCAGGCTCCCCTCATTCTTCCATTCGTGCTTGGAGGTTTCTAAACATTTTCAACAAAACCATTGTCAATATCCCTAATCAAGGCACTCGATGAGACACACTTATTTGGGTGTTTGAATAGTTCAAATGTCTTGTCTATGCACTAGCTTCTCCATACTCTATTTTGAGAAGCTCGAGCCCCTTCAAGTTGTTCAGTCACTCCCATTGTCAACATTTATTTAGACTTTTTTGAGGCTTCTTCAATGAATCTAGTTTACATTTTCTGGCAACCCATACAGTGCATTCGACCCTCTGTTCCTTTGTGTTTTCACAGTGTCCCATTCATTTGAAATTGTTTTACATTTGCTTAAAAGTTTCTGAGTTGTTTTCTTATATTGGGTGCTTCCTCCCTTGATCGATCCTTTGTAAATATTCTACCCTTCATGGTTCATGCCAACACCAACATGGAGTTCAAGGAAAAACAATTCACATGCCCTATATGTTGCCTGGGCTCCTTCTCAAATTCCTCAATCTCCATAGAAGCAGAGGAAATACCTCTCAAGAAACTTTGGAGAAATAATCCCAGATGGATACCCCCATATATGCCAAGATTAAAGGTGATAATTGAATTATTTCCTTAGTTATTTATTACTTGTGTAGCATTCATATACATTTCACAAGAAGAATTCATGCCATCACTCAAATTGTCAATAGTTTTAGATCATGCTTGATCTTCATATTCTGCCAATGCACGGGGATTTTCTTCATGAAGCACAAAACATTGTTCTTCCCATTTCATTCCTTGGAGTCAAGCAGGATTACACCTTACTTTTTCAATCAAAATCACTTGTCTCATCATGTACATCAAACTCCTAACACAATGAATTTTCATTCAATGGCTCTCCCACTTTGATTTTTTTCTAGCTGAGGAAAAAATCATGTAGCTAGCTTAAATGCTATGTACTTTAGAGAATTTAGAATGTGCTAAACAATTTTATGAAAACTCAGCTAAGGCTCCCAAGTAGCATAGTTGTGCTTTAGCTTATTTACTTTATAGTTTTGACATCCCCAAAAAGTATTAGCTTATGTAAATGACACGCTTTCTTGACATTATGTAATTGTTCAAACAACTTAGCAAAATTGAGAAGTGTTGTGACATTATCCCATGGTTTCGAGTCAAATGAAACACCACCTTCCATTCAATTCAATAGCTTTGTTGCCATTTCTCATTTAAGTGCCTAATTTTCAACCTGAGACTTCTTTCACTTTAAATGAGAGCTTTAAAACTCGTGTTGATTTGAGAATCTTAGTTGAATTTTGTTTCCTGATCCCCCATAGTAGCTTCAAGAAAGATACCAATTTATGCACTCTATTTCTCATGTTTTTGCATCCTCAATCCATTATTATGCTCAATAATTTCATCATTATATTCCACCTAGAATGCTTCAAAAAAAAGCTTTGAACAATTCACAATACAACCTACTATTGAAGAATTTATGATCACCCTTACTATTTGAAAACACAGTTGACACTGTCATTCATTTTATTAATTTAAACACTTTAAACATGTCCATTCACAACTAAATAATAATCTTGGTTTTCCTCTTCACCAATGCACTCGTGACTAAAACAAACACTTCGACCTCATGAGTGTGTAAAGCATGTTGAGTCCACATATGGGCTTGGCTAAACAAAAAATAATTTTCAAACAAGTTTCATACTCAAATTGATCTAACACAACCTTTGAATGCTCCTGAGATGAAAAAGTGATTTGGGTTGCCATTAAAATTTGCTTTCAGGAACTTTTGCAAAATGGTGAAAACTAGCCATGTTGGCTCTGGAATCGACTTGGGAAACTAGGCAAACAACCTCATGAAGTCATGGAAACTTGTATAAATGTAGAAATTTTACTTGAAAATTTAGTCCAACAAATGGCTCGGATAAATAGATCACGAGGTGAAAATTATTAATGCACAAAGTTGCTCAGTTGATCTTTCTGCAAAGTCTTGTTCTGAACCAATTAAAACTCACCTAATTGCCATTTTGAACAAATAGAAAATCAACTCCTAGGAGGCTACCACTAGACATAGTAGATCATTTAGGTACACTAAACATGTGTGAAAAATGAATTTTCTTGAACCATCATTGATCAAAAGATATTAGGTGTCAAAGTTGACCACCGTCAAAGGTTTCTGAAAATGTAAATGCAAAACTGAATAAATTGCATTCGGTTTTGACCTGGCAAAAATAGTAAATCTTGTAAAAATAGTAAATTTTTCTCTTGACGATCAACTGGTTACAAAATGCAAGCTCAAACATGATGCAACTTCGCAAAACTGAAAGTTTGCAAATAGCAGAAAAGTGCCAAAACCCTCCAACTTCACTTTTTGAAACCTAGACAAAAGTCATCGTGGGAAGCTGAAAATTGACATCCGCATTCACATATATCAATTATATATGTCCACAAATGGGTTTTGTGTAAAAAAAAACAAGCTTCAAATTCTGACCCTCCAAAGTGGGTCACTCGGACTGATTCATTAGGTTCACTTTTGAAAGTGCAGAAGCAAAATTTTGAAATAGACATCTCAAATTTGCAAAATTTAAGAGTGCCATTAATCTGCAAAAGAAAAACATAAGAAAAAATGAAAAAGACAAAGGAAAAGAAAATATTTTTGGTCAACATGGAAGATACATGAATGTCTCAATGCCTTGCATCATTCCCCAAAGGAAAAAACAAGATAAATGAAAAAGACATAAAGAAAATGAAAACACTTTTGGGTCAACATGAAGGAGACATGAATGTCTCAATTCCATGTATCATCCCCAAAAGTAAAACACAAGACAAATGAAAAAGAGATAAAGAAAAGGAAATAGCTTTTGGGTCAACATGAAGGAGACATGAATATCTCGATGCCTTACCTCATCCCCTAAAGGAAAACACAAGAAAAAATAAAAAAGATAAAATGTGAAAACATGTATGACATAGAGAAGAATGAAGGTGAAAATAAAGGAATGTCATGAAGAGAGAGAAGACATCAAACAAAATGTCATGGGGGATCACATTATGCACATGATATCACACAAAAGAAAATTAAAATGCAAAATGCAAAAGACTAGTAAGTCACAAGCGAGTCAACCTAAAGTAGGTCATCCACCTCCCAATTAGGTTCATTGTATACCAAAGGCAGGAAACTAGCCAAAGGGACAACATAAAGTGTTGAACTAGGATAAGCACCAACTTTGAAACTCTTCTTAGGAGAATTGCCATTTAAGCTCATGGAAGAGGAAAACAATGTCTTCAATTCATTATGCACCTCTTTGTCAATTTTAGCGACCTTTTCATCATCATCCAAGTTAATCACAATAGGAGGTTGAATGATAATTTCAATGGAAGAGTTCAATACTTGTTGTGGTTGTTTTATTGGATTATTTTTTTTCAAAGTAGGGGTAGAGTCATCATTCTTTTCTTTAGTCAAGTTTGATTTTGATTTTCTTTTTTTAATTCTTCATGTAACCTTCGAGCAAGGGCACAACGTATATGCCTATTCTCTCTAGCACCTCTATTTCTTTTAGTTTTTTTTTCAAGTTGCATTTGTTTAGGAGTGGGTTCATCGACTATAGGTTTATTTTCTTCCCAAAGGGAATGAACGGAAGGAACCACAGGAGGTTTTTCACCCACTTCCTCTTTGACATTGTAAACTTGTTTTGTTCTAGGAGGTGTGACAAAATTATTTTCATTGTCTCTTGGTCATTTGTAGGATGTAGGTGAAGTTTATGTCTTAGGTCAATCTTGGTTGTTCAGAATTTCTTTAGGTTCAAGCATGGTTTCATCAAGGATAGTGGGCTTGGTGGTGGGTGGAGACATGTTTCAGAGGGATAATTCAATTATTTTCTTTTCCTCAAACTTTTGATAGGATAGGAAGAATAAGTCTTCTCGTGGTTTCATAGGTTTCATAGGCTCGGACCAAAATAAATCTAAGGAAAATTTACCTTTAGAGGATAATCGGTTAAATCCACTATGGTGGATAGTGAATACTTCATTTTCAAAGGGAAACTTTAAGCATTTATGCACAAATGAAGGAACAACTTTCATGGAGTGAAGCTATAGATGGCCTAACTTCACACAAAATTGGTTCGACTATAGGATGATGGAGACTGAGACATCTAATGTTTTATGTCCTATTTTTAAAGGAATGGTGATCGATCCTATTGTAGGGAAATAAAAACCATTGTGTGTCTTGATCCATGCTTTTGGTTTATTGTATATGTCTTGATAAGGCTCATGCAAAAGTAAGAACTCCTTAGTGATCACATTCTCTCCACGGGTGGGATCTATTAATATCCCATTAGTGGGCTTATCATAGCTACAACTGGATATGTAAAGAGGACCATCAAGTGCATGTTCAAGTATATACTTAGGGAAGAAATCAATATCAAGATGATTTTTAGTTTGGCCCTTACAAGGAATGATTTTTATCACTCCTACCATTTCATCCATAGGATCATTATCTATAGAATCATGTTGAATAAAATCATTGTTATCGTCATATGTATCAACATTCATCACATCATTATTTTTAGTTTCATTGGCTTTGACAAATGAAATACTATGTTTTTGCATGGGGTTGGTAAATATTTGTAAGTTTTGGTTAAGAGGGGCACCAAACTTATATCCTTGATAACTAACACCTCCAATGGAAAGATGACTGAAATAAATGAGATCTTGCACAAGATGTTTAAGACACTTCTAATGTTTTGTGTCATGTCTATTTTTTTGGTGGTAATTGAAACAAGCATTTGAATTAAATATTAAGGTAAAGGTTTATTAGGATTAGGTGTTTTGACAGGATGCAATGTAATCATTTTTTGTTCTAAAAGTTGGGACATTGTGTTATGAAGCGTATTAGGTAAGGGAGTGAATTATCTTTTCAGGTCCCCATAGTTAAAGGGTATCGTAGCTTTACCAAAAAATACTTGGTTATTTCCATTTTGAGTTGTTTGTTGAGGGGGATTGAATTGAAGGAACATTTTTCTTGTTTTCTAAATGGTTGGGAATTGTTTTGGTTTGCAGACTTGGATTTCTTAGTTCAACTAGAAGTGGACTTTGTATCTCGAATACTAATTAAATTTTAATAATCATGGAGGGTATTACACAAGTGCATGAAGGATGGCAATTTCATCATGGTAAGCTTGTCTTGGATCTTGATTTACAAATTTTCTATGAACATCTTTGGAAGGTGACAATGAGGGACCTTGACATCGACTTGGGAATAAAGCGATTGATAGTGTGAGATAGAGTTAGTTACCTTTTCTTCTTATTTTTTCTTACATATCATCAAATCAGCCAAGGTCATATTAGGATTCATATGCAATTGGAAATGGTTTACAAATGTCTCAACAATCTCATTGAATAAACTGATCAAGTTTTTTTGTAAAGAGGAGAACCATTCAAAGGCAATATCTTTCAAGGACCTAGGAAAAAGCTTAGCCAAAAAATTATCATTGAGGACAAAGTCACTACATAAGGTAGTATAAGCATTAACATGGTTAGAAAAATCTCCATTCCATCCATATTTCTAAAATGTAGGTACCTCTACACCTTGTGGCATCGATGTATGCAATATCTCCAAGGAAAATGGACTACTTTTAACATAATATGTAGGTGGGCCATTTTGATTTTTATTGATGTTGGAAAAAAATTTTTGAAGGGATGAAATTGTTTGGAAGAGTTTAGTTATGAGAGGGTCATTGTTTGTGTTATGATATGGAAGTGAAAATAGTGAAGGGATTTATTTGTTCGAGGGGTAGGTGAATGGAATGCTTATAGGTGCTAAGGTGGTAGGAGATATGACATGTGATTCCACATAGGAACTAGGGATGCTAGAAAAAATACCCATGGGAGGAATCACATTACTAGTTGGTTGCATTGTTGTTGTTACTTGAGGGTTGGTATATGTAGGTATTGAGGTAAATGTTATTGAAGGATAAATTTAAATTCCTCCTTGGCTTGTACCATTTCTTGTTGGTAAAGGAAAACTAGTGGTTGGGGGAGTTGTTTTCCAAATATTTGAACTATGTTTTTTACAAGGTCAAGTCCATCTTCACTTTCAAGCATGCGATGAATGTTATCTATAGTAGGGATGGTAGTAGTTGAAATGCTGTCATTTTGCAATTGATGTTGTAAGTTTGATAGGTCCTCATTAATTTGAATTATGTTTTCTTGTGGTACACTATCATTCCTTGTTTCAACTTGCATACTACTTGAAGGAAAAAATTTATTAAGTATATGATCCATACATAGTGTACTAGTGTTAATACTAGGAGTTAAAGAGTTGGACAACCCAAGATCCACAACGATTGTGCTATCATGGGATATCATGAGTCCTAAACTTGGTCTCACTATAGTATTATAAATAGGACACCAAATACTCATACAAGGGCTACTAAATGTAATGTGAATGCAAATGCAATGTAAGTTAAGAATAATGAAATGCTTATAAAAAAAATTATTGAAACTAAAACAAAAAGGCAATAACAACAAAAAGAAGCTCAGAAATAGAACTTTAAAGGAAAAAATGTAGTGCAGAATATGCAAAGGGACTGATTCTCCAAAGTTGGCGAATGAGTCCTAGCAGGGATGTTTTTCCAAAAAAAAAAGAAATTTTTAATTGAACTTTATGCTTTTTATGTTTTATGTTTTGTATGTGAAATGCAAATGCAAATTTTGTATGAATTTCAATGAAATGAGATGCAAAAAGAGAAGCTATATGAGCTTTCACTAATGCAAAATTTTGGAACCCTAGAATGCAAATTAACTAATGCAAGTCCTAATGAAATGTTAGTGAAAGCCAAATCTAGGATGAAAATGCACTCCAAATTAGAATTTTAATGTTATAAAGGTAGGTTCACCAAAATGGAAGAAAGAAAAGTTGTTGGGAAGGATGATTATTAAGTGCTATCACACCCACTTTCAAATCTATTCCATTCAACGATAACCCTAGAGATCTCAATGCAAAAGAGAAAGAGATCTTGCAATAGGGTTGTCCTAGGGTCTAGAAGAAGACTAATAAGGGGTTCACCACTAGGTTTAGACTTGGAAAATATAATGAAATGAAATATGGCATGCAAAACCCTAATTGAATGCAGAGTAACACTAAATGGCCTTAAAATGTGAATAAAATAAAATAGAAAACTACAAAACATAATGTGTGCACTCATAAATATGGAAGTGGCTGGATGGAGGTCTAGAACACTGAAATATCTACTTTTATTGTTGACTAGAACTTATTCACCATGTTGGTTGAATCTTTCCAGATCTTGGAAAACTATGCAAGAATAGGAATCTCCCAAATGGGTATCTGAATCTACCAAAAAACTATAAATTGACTAGAACTGAGACTCATTCGTTAGAAGTGGAAAATCAGTCTAGTTGGGATTTTCTAAGACTTTAAAGGTTGATCCTACTATTCTCAGTCTTATCTATCCTTCTTGAATGGTTTTTGGATCTGAACCTGTAATTTTCAACCTGTAGGTCTTCTCCAAGGTTCCCCAAGGCTTGATGGCAACTTTGACAACTTTGAGCTCTTGAAAAAAATTCTCCAATCTTGCTTGTTAAGAAATTTTCCACCTAGACCTACAAATCACATAGAAAGGAGAGGGGAAAATTTTTTTGGGTTAGTGGATAGGGGTTTTCCTTGGTTAGACCGTTTTCTGGAAATCAATCCTAGAAATGAAATTAAATAGGAATGGAGAATGATGAATGAACAAATGACAATGCTACAACTGACCAAACCCTAGCAATAAAGTACCACAAATATGCTTGAGATGGCTACAATGGATGTAGATATTGATTCTTTCTTCAATGATGTTGATCTTGAACGAAAAATTGGCTTGAATCATAAACCCTACATCATGATTATTAGCACACTACAAACATGATGCATGAAATCTTTGACATGATGATTAATGCTTGGATGCTGCTCTAAAATTCTTGATACTCTACCATTGAATTATTTTGAATGCTCTTGTGAATACTTCATTACTTCTTAGATTGCTAGGTGTAAAAATGAGTGAAATAAACTTGTATGTATACTAAATTATGCAAGAATTCCTGAAATTACAACACTACTAGCTGACATCAGATCTAGGAGAATAAAATCCTAACAAAAATTTAGATTAATTTTGGTATTGGATGACACAAGAAACATTCACCCAAGGTTGTGAATGAGTCCCACCAACCCTATTTTTTGGGACCAAATTTAAAAATGCCTAGAAATTTGTGAAACCGGGTTTGGGATCAAAAGATCTAGGTGGGACCCATTTCCCTAAGGTGGAGAATGAGTCCTAGATCACTAAATCTAGGCCATTTAAACCTAAAACACTTGAATAATGATTGGCTAATGATTGGTGTCGAGATTATCCTTGAAATGATCCATTAAATGAGGTTTGTGGATTCAAAATAGGGCCAATTAAAGCATAAGGAAGCCCAATTATTAATGAAAAGTATCAAAAAGTGTGAAAGTGTGTTACAACACTTTACAACACTTTAAACAAGGAAATATTAATTTTTATTTTAATTAAAAAGAGGTTCATTAGGTTTAGTTAATTAATAAAACCTTAGAAAAGTGTGAAATCTTGTGCTACAATACATCACAAAACTTTAGCAAGGTACCATTTAAATTCATTGGTTCACAAGGTCCCAAGACCTAATGTGAATGTGTCAACCATATTATATCACTAAATCAAGGCAACATTAAGCCTAAATCACAAGGAGGGCCTAAACAAGCCAGAAAAAGTAGAAGGGATACATTTTTTGTGACTACAATGCCTAATAAAGGCTTGGAGAATATTAGGCAACTCGGAGAGCACAGTTTTACCTTCTTTGATTCATTTGATACTAGGAGAAGAGAGCATGGGACAAAGGGCCAAGAAAAATTCTTTGGATGCATGAACTCTAATTTTAAGCTAGTGCAGCTTGGCCTTGATTTGTGCCCCTTTGGTAGCATAATTATTAGCAATTTATTTTTTGTGTCTTAACTTTTCCACCTTGACTTGTAAGGAAGGGGAAAGAGGGCTAGTTGCCTAAGCCTCGATAGTAGAGTGAAGGTCAAATGTGGTCACCTCATAGGACCTATGTTGAAAAATGGACAATTAGTTCCCATAAATGTGGAGAAATCTCTTTCTGTGAGTGATGGCATCATTCCACCAACCAATCTAGCATGTATTATGAGGTGGCCTGCACTCCAAATTCCAAATTGTGTGAGTGTTGGCTAGTGTGTGTTGATGATTCAGTAAGAATGTATTAAGAAAGAATTGAGTCCTAGTAGCACGAGGCTACCTTAACTCCCATTAAATGCAAAATAAAATGGGGAATTGGGGAAATGGTTTGATAAAATCACATCCACTAATGACCTAATTGGAAGTAGTGAAGAACTTGTAAAAGAGAAAAAATATTGAGCCAAGATCATGGCATGACCAAGGCATCTAAATATCCCATAATACCTAGTGTGATAGTTGCACCAAGTGTGCTAGAGAGTATGAGAATGATAGTGGCGAATATTGGGATCAAAGAGCCCCAATTTATTACATATGTAGTACCATGCCTCTCTTTCACCAACTACCCATTAGAATGGCAGAGTACCATCTGTTTTGAACACCATTTCAACCATATTGAAGTTCCCACATAGTAGCCAAGTAGCAACTGGTAGTGAATCAAAAATCCAATGCCATAGAAGATATATTTCAACAACATAATTCAAGGCATAAACATTAATAACCCCAAGGGAGTGATTATCAATGTTAAGAAGAATCCAGACGAGCTAATGTGTGGGGTCAGACCCATGATCAACCACACAAGAATTCCACTATGGGGATAGAAGGGTGACCATTCTACCATGTTCATCCTCATGTTTAGTACAAAATTTTTCACTAGCTGGCCAGATAGAATGGCAAGCTGAAGAGAGCAAAAAACTAGCAACTTTCACTTCCTGAAGGAATAAAACATCAATACAAGCATACTTCTAAAGAGTATCCCCAAATAAATACTTCTGAAAGAGGTCTATTAGACCTCAAACACTGTATGAGAGGAAATTCATGAATGAAAATCCTCCATATCATCATATTCCATCTCCTCATCCAATATGGAGAAGTGATTCTATAAGAATTCTAGTAGAACTAAGCCAATTTGAATGGTTGAAGATGAAATTATTTATTTCTCCTAAACATATTCTCCTTCTTCTAGAGGTAGAAAAGGGCTTCAAGACCTCCTAGGACCTCCTGACATGGGAGGAGATTCAGTCAGCTATGTTATCATGATAGTTGTAGTTTGGGGTGTAGCCTTTGGCCTTGGTCACGTAGAAGTATTAGTAGAGCCAACCTAGGCTTCTTTCCCCTTCATAGAAGAGTTTGAAAATCTCTTTGGCTGGCTTGGGGACTTTACAAACCGTCCCAAAGCCATTGGACTTATTTTTGTGGTTGGTAACCATTGTCCATTTTTTCTCTAGGTTAGTAGAAGAACCTTCCCCCTAATGGGGCTTTTCAATATAACATGGTGGCGAAGGAGTGCGAGGAACTACTAGAGGGAAATCCTTAATATTTTGGTCTATGGAATAACACGTACAACAAGTATTCATAAGATTAAAATAAGTGAATTTATGGGTATGCCAGAGAGATCCAATTTGAATATCAATGCACTCTTTCAAATGCTATAAAATGTCCACTTTGACAAAAACTCACTTTGGAGGGTGAGCTTGAAAGAACCTATCTGATTTAACACAAATAACCTTTCCTAGAGAGGATGCAATATGTTGCAAAAAAGGAACATAGGGAAATGAAAAAACAAGAAACTTAATCTAAACCAAAACCCTTAATTTGGTGTCATCTAAGACAGAAAAATCCTAGTTCCACAACTAGAAGACCAACAAAGAGGACCAAACATGCCAAGGACCATGGTTCAATATTTCTTTGACATGACTAACCTCTACAAATTGGAAAAGAAATTTTTTTTTTATCAAATTTTAGACCATAACAAGGTGGACCCCATGAGGAACCCAATCCTTTTGGAACCATTATTTAAGCACACTTTCAATCGGGCAGTCAAAAGCCTTACCTCATGGAACATGTTCAAAACAAATTTCTAGGGGTGCTTGTTCGGAGGGGGGGCCATTTAGTAGAGCTGTCGAATCACCAAGACTAGTAAGAACTGTTAGATTGAAGTCAGTTGAAGGAATAATAAATCCAAGAAAACCATATAGTAAATGTGATTGTACACACAGTAAATGAGAAAATATTGTGCCTATGGTGTAGTATGACATAAGAGGAACCAAGAATGACTGCAGACACAAGAATCCCTAGCCGTCAATTTCAATTTTTATATCCATCTAATTCAATTGATATATACATTTATAAATATATTGATATTAATTTTAGTTTTGATGTCCTTTATCAAATTTAGTTTCAATTCAATTTAACTTATACATACATTCATAAACATTTTGACATTAATATCAATTTTGATATCAATTTAAGTTTTTATACCAATTAAATTGAATTGATATACAAATTCATCAACATTTTGGTATCAAAATCAATTGAATTGATGTCAATTTTAAGTTTGATATCAATTAAATCAATTTTCATATATGAAAATTCAATTCAATTGATATATGAATTCATAAACATTTTTATCTTAATACTAATTCAATGGATATTAAATTATATATCATTAAATATCAATATAATATTTGAGATCATTTTTAATATTAATTTATAATCAAATCAATTTTAACATCAATTAAATTGAATTTATGTAAATTTATAATAATTTAATATCAATATTAAATATGGTATATATTACAACAATCTACATAACAATTTCAATATTATAAATTAATGAAAATATACATATATCAAATTAATTTATAATATTGATACGTTATAGATATTTAATTGTATATGTGTGTAATTTTTGTAAATATAAAATTAAATCATAGTTTTACATAATAGATCAAACAAATACCCAATTTATAAAATAGACTAACCTATTTAAAACTTGTTAAATAAAGAGAAGAATATATAGGAGATAAGAAAGAGAGAAAATGATATTTAAAATACTTGAGATTCCTTCCATATCCTTGCTCCTAACCCAGAAACACAAATGATGAGAAAAATTGAGAACAACAAGTTTTATAAAAGTATCTTTGTGGATAAGGGTTGTTTTGGCTTCCCTAAGATATATTGGCCAATATTAAACTGAATGTAATGCCTAAGATTGTATGCAAATTTATTTAACTCTAATTAGTGAATTATTTTAGTTACTCTCACTTAAATTATAATTGTATTCATGATGAGGACAATGTGACTAGGAACCCTCACTTTAAGTTGTGAGTTAAAGTCGTTTTCTAAATATTTTATAAAGTGACTTTAGAACTTAAAATTAATTTGAGTAAGACTTAATGGGTTAATCTAATTCTTTTGAATTTGACTAAACCTAAAAGTATACTTATGTTATAAAATCTTGACAAAACCAATTAATTGATTTAATATTATATTTAAATATTATTTGGGTAAATAGAGTTTAAACTAGATTCATTAATTAAAAATTCATTTATTAAATAAATTAACAATTATTAAACAATTATTAATTGGACTTGAGCAAGAGGCTTCCCCATGATTGGACCCAACTAAAACAATTTTTATATTAATTAATTAAATTGGTATTTTAATTATATATTAAACAAATGAAAAATTGTTCAAAATAAATCAAAGTACCATTTAAACCCAAGAGGTCATGGGGAAAGGATGTGTCATCCCACCTTGAAAATGGGTGAGGGCTAAGTCTTAATTAAATAATTTTAAATAAATTGGATAAGGGAAAATTCAACTTAAGGATTTAATCACTTGAGAATAATATAGGTAATGAGATCTTAGACTAATTATTATTTTACAAAGGGAAATGAATGATCCTTAAAATTATTTTTTTTCAATTTAGTTCCCTCTCTATTAAGTAGTTATAAATTATATCATTGTTAACTTAATTTAAATAACCTAGGAAAAATTGATGATGTCATATTATTCCATGGGATGGGCTAAGTAAGTAGTTAATTATTTAATGATTAAATTAGAACAATTGCTATTTTTCTATTGTGATAGAACAATTTCTAAACAATTTAGTAAAATAAATCTCATGTGATTTTGCATTAAATGTGCAATTATGGAGGATTCCAATGACCTCTATAATAAGATATAATAAATTTAATTTACTCACCTTATGGAGATAAGGATAATATATTGATAAATGTTAAGTAAATAATATTTGGAGAATAATGGCGTCTCATCCAATTAAAATGGAATATGAGTATATTTAACTAAATTATGATTAAAATAAACAATCAAATCAAGTTCTACTTTAAGAATTGTAATCTCCATAGGATTCAATAATTTTTTAATCACTATTAAGCCTATTTGAACCTAATGCACTTTAAAATAAATCATATGGTTTACCCTTGGTCTTAAACTTTAGAGTCACAAGACTTATCATAATTGAACCAATACTTAAATTAGCCTAGTTGACACTAGGAGAAGGCAAGGTGACAAGATAGTGAGTATGACCTAGTGGATACTAATTAACAAACCCTATCAAGTTAAATTTTGCACTTGATTCAAGAGGTGAATATGCAATGTGTATAAATTTTATCTTGAATAGATCATTCACCTCAAACACTTAGGGAGATAAATACTTAAATTAATGTTTAGAAACAATAGTCAAGTTTTCTTAGTGAAATTTTAGGCATGAAAATTTTACACTTCAAAAGGTCACTTGAAAGAAAGTGACAAACTGGAAAAGAAGAAGCTTTGAAAATTGACTTGTCACTTTCCAACCATATTATCGAAATTTCATTAATGGAATTAGGTAAAGCAACAAGGTTGTCATAGGTGTGAGCCACCTTGTAAGGATTTAGTGGGTTGAGTGTATAAGAACACTCCACATCTCCCAAAGTCTCACACATGTTTGAGAACTTGTAGGGGAATGTGTTTGAGGGATGAATTTGTGTAAGTGACAAGTGTCACTTCCTCATTCAAGGAATCCAAATTAAGGATTCCTATTTATATCCTATTTGATAATGTGGACATGGTTCTTTTTTAGTAGTCTTTTCACTTGTTAATGTTCTATAGTTCTTTTCTCAGCTTTGGAAAAAAAAAATTGGACATGGAGATAGTTTTTTTGAGTTATGGGGATAATAAGAAGAGATGAGCTCTTGTATCTTAAAAAAATGATATTCATGTTTCTATGGTTAGGTGAAAGGAGAAGGCTCATCCCTACAACCTCATGTAGAGAGACAAGTCTTCCAAACCCTTCTTAACATTGAGTGTGATCTTTGGAATCTCTTTTATCATTACATATTTTATGTTCTTATATTTGAAAGAGGGAAAATGGTAGTTAATTTTATTGTTGGGAGAAAATGATATTCTGTGTAAACTTCTATTTTTGTGTTTTTAACATGTGAGATCCCTTTCTAGAGGCTTGTATTTCCTTGTCAGTGTTGGGTCAATGATTGTACTCTTGCTTTATGGCATGACTAGAGCCTCCTAAGGCTTAATGATATATTTAGTGATAGGGTGGATAGAATTTTTTCTCTTTATTGACATGTTTTATTTTAGATATTTCAACCATTGCTCATGGATTTCACAAAGGATTATTTGTTATAGAAGTTTAGTTATTTGAAGAATTGATTTGGAAGTAAAAATGTTGTGGTAGTTATCTTCATAGATTCCTATATGGTCATGATTTACTCTTCATATTTCTTAGCATTTATATTATACGAGGAATTTCAATTTTTAACCTCCTTGAATCCTCTTGTTGCAAAATATGTTAATAGAAATATAATGTCAAGGTTGGATTTGTGTCTCTTCCTAATGTTAAGTAGTGATGATGTAATATTTTCTAAGTTGTAATGTTATAAAAGTGAATGATTGCAAGTAGGAATAAGATTGTTAATATAATTCTCCTTTTGTCTCCTTTATAATATTTTAAATATAAATTGAATTGTATAATATTATGATTTAGCTAGTTTTGATTATATTGAGACTAGAAGGGCCAATATCTATTAAAAAACAACCATTAAGGCAAGAAAGGGGCTCAAGAGAAGTGAGACATCCAACAAAGTAAAGAAAAAACATAAAACTAAAACTTAATTAGTTTGACAAGTAAATAGGAACAAAGACAACACCAAAAAAGAGTAGCACAAGACTATTGAACACCTACAAGTCTCCTAGAAACTTCGGACCACTGGTCACCCTCCACTCTTGAGCTAGGAATTGTAGCTTATCCTTAAAAGATAGAGGAAATTTCTATAGAGTTTGAGTATCCACTGTAGCATACAAAGCCAAGCTATCCACCACCTTCCCTTTCTTCTTCTTTTGGCCATCATCATGCCCTTCCTCAACCACCCATTCTCCATGACCCTTCCTAATTTATTGTTGCAAGAGCTAAATGATGAGAGTATTGTTCTTCATAGTTTCCTTACTATAATTTTTTATGACCTGGAGGAACTGAGTGGTTTTTTCCTGGTTCTTGTGTATGCATTCAATTTCCTTTTGTAAATTCTTTTTATCCTCCTTCATTCCAATAATATCATGTATCTCTTTTAAATCCTTGTCCCATCTAGTCTAATGCTCAAATGACAGCCAAAGAGGCTACCATTTCCTAATGTCCTTTGTCTTTGACCTCCCCTAGTCAAGGAACCTAGTGCAGTAACACCTTATTCTCCAAAATGTGAATTCTCTCTTTAGTGGTAACCAATTGACCTAGGAGCCATTTAAGGATGTCATTTTGGACATTAACCATCTCTAAAATTTCATTAGTTTTGGTACAAAGGGGGTCACTAGGAACATGAGTGTCAAAAGAAACACAAGGTTGCATGAGTCCCCTCCAAATTGATACAAAAATTGAGGGAATTTTGATGGCTAGGGTTAATACCAAGGTGGGTGTTGGGGATTCTAGACATCTTTGCTTGAGTAGGGGAGTGCATGGGGGGATTTACAGGGGTGGGATTTCATGACTTGCCATCTGATTTTTCTGACTCATCGAACCTAGAAGTAGAAATAGGTGTGGGCTTAGTCATAGGAGCAACATTTATGGGGTCTGAAGGGGTTTCCTCATTAGAAAGGATTTTTTTGTGGGTGTATGTGAAGTAGTGAGAAATAGGAGGGGTTTCTTCCACAATAATGGAGGGACCAGGGTCCTCTATGGGGTCAAAAATAGCTAGGTTGTTCTTTTTGAAAATGGCAAGGGAGGGTAAAACAATGGCCTAGTACTAGAAAATATAGAATATGAGGCCTTGGTAAATGGGTAAATTTTTTCTTTTACCCTGGAAATTTTTAATAGTTTATTTGAGAGAGGAAAAAATCCAAAATGGAAAGGTAATTTTTATATTATACCAAAGGTATTTAAGCATAGGAAACTAGTGAACATGAAACCGATGGAACTAGCCTTTGAGCGTATGAGGAATTCAACCACCTTACTCCAAATTCCAAGAATTAAATCTCTACTCTCAAGTTCTAATGTAAATTAATATACATGAATCATGTTTTTTGTACTTATAAGTAAAATTCTATCAATATGTATCAATGGTCAAATAGAATTTCAAAGAGACTTACACTTATTACCATCGTTGATGAAGATACAAACAAGATAAATAAATAGATGTGGTTTAGTGGAAATGAATTGATTTATTTAATAGATGATTATTTATTAAAAAATATATGGAAAACGTACATATTTATACACTTTATATCAAAACTGCACATTATGATTAATATAGATAAATATGGATTTTAAAATATAAATTGAATACATTATAGGGGTGTTACCTAATTGTGTTTTTCAGCCCAATCACATTAGCCTGGGACAACACTGATGTTTTCTACTTTGTAGAATGAGAAAGTTACACAAAAAGATCTACAAAAGTTACTCATAACCATGCAAATAGTTCCATGAAATGTGTTTTCAATTTTCATTATGAAATTTCTTTACAAAATAGAGGAATAGTACACAAAATTTATCATAAAGTAGTTGTTTAAATTCATTACAAGAAATATGTTTATAAGTTTCTCACACAAGTTGTGCAAGTAACTGAATAATATGCAATAAAAGATAAATTGTACATCTAGAAGTAAAAGAACACATGTAAGAGAAAAGGGATCCATCGTTTCCTAAATGAAAAAAACCATTTTTGATGTGTTGCATCTTTAATTCATTTGTTGATAGCTCCAGAGGTGTCTACAAGGGACAAATAAAATGATATTAGAGCTTAGGATTCCATTTATCTTATATGTCAAACCAATAGATATACATCATATATCTTATTAAGCATCAAATCGGGGAGTTAAATGTGTCTCAATATTAGATACAAAGTTGTCACGAAGATCCAAGAAAATTAAATATCATCTAATCGTCATGAGAAGATTTCGGCTTCTTAGTTTTCTTAACTTATTTGTGGACTGTGTAGGTACATGTATAATCTTATCATGACAACAATATGTAGGAGAATGACCATATCTATTCAGTATAAAGACTATTTCATAATATTAAAGGATTTTATCTATAATCACAATGAGTTCCAAGCATAGGGCATATATTGAAATTCAAGAATAGTTGTGTAAGGTTTTAGACCCAAGGTAGGTGTTTAAGTTGTGCTCATTATTGAATGGATTCAGACTTTAATTATGGGATAGTCAATACAAAAGGTTACATCTTAGATACACAGTGCCATCAAAAGAAATTAGTAAGCAACATGATGGCAGCCATTCAAGATATTCCTCACTATTGTGTTAGTCCTAACATCAAATCTTCATAGCAAGATCATAATCCTATATGAAATTTTCATGTGATAGTGAAAATCCAAAAGGTAGGAACACAAAGATAGTGCCAATACAAAGGTTTTATATTCAATGGAGTAAGAGGAAGATTGCATTCCAAAGCAGGCCTTTGGAGATATAAATGGAGACTACAAAGCTATTGCAATCCCTATCCCATGAGTAATTGATGCACAACTCAAGACTCAAGAGACAGTGTAGTCCATAGGAATACATGTATGACTTTTGTATAGACAACCATTGTGAATGGTAGATGCAACTCTATATGGTAGATTGGCATGTATGCTGAGATAGTCAAGTTTCATTCTCATATTCACTAGGCATCTCAACAAGATAAAGATAATGTATGCACTATTTGGATTGAATGTACTAAGAGCAAATCATCTTTAAAGGACATACCTATGAAAAATATGGGCAGTCATAAGACACAAACAATGGATTTTGTACAACATTATCATCAAGAAAAGACTTAAAGAATGCATATATATTCTATCACTTTTGATTATCACATATTTAGATGATGTTTGCAGTTTGGGTTTCCATGGAAAGCATCATGATAGAAACAACAAGTATGGAAGATTTCTTGTGAGGATTCTACTTTGTTAAGGTATAATAAGACTATGACACTGTCTTCCAATAAAGTTTAGATTGTTGTCAAGTTTTTTCTTATTGGAGAGTTGGAAAAACAAATCAAAAAGAAAAATTTGAGATAATTTCATAACTACAAAGGACAATTTAAAGAGAAAGGGGTAGTCAATAATGAAGTTAGGATATGATAGTGATAAAATGATAAAAGTGTTAGTAAAAATTATATCATGGAAGTGTTGGTCTCTATGAGGGGAGAAGATAGTGGTAAGAGAATTAATTAAATGACAAGTCCAATGAATGGTTTATCAACAAAGGAAACTCTATCAAGGGATGCTCTAAATTTGTGATAAAGAAAAACCACAATTTTATATTAAAAGGAAACTTATAATATGTTATGATAGTGAAATGAAAGCAATATGAAAGATATATTATAGGATAGTTAAAAATAATCATAAAAGATGAGTGTAGGTAGCATGTGATAATATTTTTGAGCCAAATAACATGAAGATGAATTTTTTTAAGAAGGTATTAAAGTCCCAATAAAGTAAGATCCTAAATTTACCTTTCAAGCAAGATGCATTATCAAATAAAGAAATAATTACCAATAGGTTCTGACACATTAACTGCTTTTAATTCCACCTCCCATGCTAATGTTGATGCAAAGGGTATGTCAAGGCATAGTCATGTTTGCATAGAATGCATAGAGGGTTTCATTTAAAACCCTAAGCTTCCAAGTCTAAAGTGAAAATGTTCACAATTGAATAAGGTAATAAAATTGAGGGGACAACAAGCTTAACACTTTAAAGGTACTCACCATGAGTAAAAAAGTCATATATATTAGACACGAGCTTTCAGAATGTGTGAATCTAGAGAATGTTTGACAAGAAAAACAGTGGAAAGATTATCAAAGAACATTATTAAGAGAAGTATATTTGGCAACTTAAAATTACATGTTACACTTTGATGCTAGGGCTACAATGCAAAAAAATTCAACTTCAACACTTCAAAAGAAAAAACATACAATTGATGAAGAATGAAGTATTTATTGCACAAAAATAAGGAATGAGCTACGTTTTCAAGTAAATCCAAATAGAAATAATTTATTTTGGTGCTAGTGAAAGATGGATATATTACAAAAATAGTGTCCATACCATGAATATGAGTTTCCGGAAAGAAGTTCATCATGTCAAAGGACAACCAAGGAACAATATAAAAAAAAGATCTTAGCATTTCCATTCAAGTGAGGGGCTTACCAGAAGGGGAACAGATTCAACCATGCAGATAGTCCTAGAAGATTCAAAACCTTAGCAATGCGAGTAACAACATGTTACAAGTGAAAATGAATACAATGTGAGCACGTGAGTAAAATTAGGGCTTCTTTTTAGTTTCTCAAGGAAACCCTAACCTTGGTTGACCAAGGTGATTTATTTCACTTTTCTTTCATAAAGTGGCATGATAATTATTACTTTGGATTCCATGGGAGTCATAAGGAGATAGATGGATTAAATCTACCACTTGTAATTTTACATGAAGTTAAGACAAAAATAAGTATGAAAACAAATATTAAAGGTGAAAATTACTTTAATATTTTTCATGTAATGCAAAAAATAAACAATCATTTAACACTTATTAAACTAAATCATAATTGAATGTCTTTAATACTTATTCAAACTTTTTATTCTTGTCCCAAAATTATGCAAAAATAGGAGTGGAACTACAGCTCTATCTTTGACTTCAAGTTAATTTGAGGTGATTTTGGAGTTTTTTTTGGTCAAATAGCTTCAGAGGGGGATTTTGGAACTAGATTACCTCAAATTGGAGTTGTTATGAGCCCCCTTTTATAGTATTTTAAATTTTCTTGTGAGATAGATATTTTTGGAGTGTTGTTGACTGTAGGTGACTCTTCTTGGCTTTTGGGACTCATTTTTTATTTGTAATGTCACAGAATTGCACCTAGGGGCAATTCCACACTTTTTCACTTTTGCCTAGCATTTATGAAACCCTAGACCATTAATGAAAAAAATCCCATAAGTTAAAATTTTGTGATACTAACTCCATGTGGACCAGTGGTGAAGCAAGAAAATCCTAATGACATTTTTCTAAAAAAATGATGCCTTGGACGTGTGTATGGTGAATGGAAGTTTGCGAGACACACAATTTCCTATTAGTTTTATGAGTCTAAAACAAGGAATCTTGAATCTTGACTCTTGAAACATGTCTTGGTAGTCAATATTTCAGATGTAATGGCTCTTCGCTACCATTTCATGAAACAAAACCCCTCATTTTCTCTCATTTTCTCTCATTTTGGGGGTTCAAGTCATTCAGTCAAGCTCTCTCTTTAGTTTCTCTTCCTTCTTTCTACAAGTGAAGCCATGCCCAACTAAGGTCCCTCTAACAACTACAACTCTCAAGATTGCATTCATCAGTGCATTTGTATGCTCTAGAGAAGGTTTAGGCCTACGGGTAATGATCTCTCTCACTCTTTTCTACTTACTTGTTCATTGGCTACTTAGTGGTGTAGGTTCTACTCCTAAAGTGGGTTTTTCTTTCACCACACGCTTTGTCCATTTTGATTACACTCTATTTCCATCTAGTTGTCTGTGGAGGTGGGAACACCAAAATACTAGAATGTTCAGTTGAGGGTACGCTCTCTCCAAGTTCTCCTTGTGCTTTTCTTGAAGTTTTTGTTATGTATTTCATTATTATGTTTAGTAGACCTTAGATCTGAGCTAAGAAACTAATGCTTTATTCTTCCTAATCGAGTTCTTGAGCTTCTTGTTGCTTAGGATGCTAGTGTGCCAGTTGGATCATAGTGCCCCATGTTCGCATCTTGAATTTACACTATCATCCTTTGACCGATAGCTCCTTTGTCTAAGGAAGAAATCTAGAAGCTCCACTCTCCTAGGATCTGAAGTGGTTTTCTTTGAAATTTAACATATACCCATTTATTTTGCAATTTCTTCATTCTATTTATGTTGAGGTGGATAAGGGAAGTTTCTTCCCTAGTGATCTCTAGAGAACAAAGAGACCCATGTGCAACGAATCCCTCTTATCTCACATTTTGGTGAACCTGATGTGAAATGTGTTGGATCTATCTTTACAATGCTTCCATGTCTATGATAATTATTTCGTTAAGGAATGTTTTGATATGTTGGATGACACTTTATATTATTTCTTAGTAGCACCTTCCTCTCAGCAAGCTAGGAAATCGGTAAATGTAGTGGTGTTCTCTATGGCTCCTCCAAGCCCTAAGAAGCCTATCATTTATATGACCCTGGCTAGCCCTTCTCCAAGGGAGGATTGTTCTATCTATGGTATTTCATATTGAGATGATTAATTAGACTTGTACTCAAGGTTCGTAAAGGCTACGAGCTCTACTTCTTATAATGTTGTCGAGCACACATACAATACAAGAGGAAAAAATTAGAACTTGGATCAACAACCTTTTGTTCCTATGTCTCAACCTACTCAAGTTACTACTTCTTTACCTTATTCTCAACCAAGTCTTCCTTAAACACTTAAACTTGTGATTAAATCACCAAGTGATTATGATCTTGTCAAGAAACTTCGTGTTACTTCAGCTAAGATCTCACTTTGGGGCTTGCTTCAAACCACTCCGGGTTATTAGGAATCCTTGTAGAAGATCCTCTTACCTACCTCTGCTAGGCCTATGGATTTTAATGCATTGTTGGTTAATATTCATGCAGATTCACTAAATATTATGTTCCATCCACAAGAACTCCCACCTTCAAACGTACAAAAATAAGTGGATCCTTTGATGATTATAATTAATGTTAATAATATTGGTATTAGGAATACCCTCATTGACAACGATTCAGCCATCAACATTTGTAGTATTGACCTACTTCCTACTATTTAATTTGATTCATCTTCTCTAGCTTCTTCTTCCTTGTACATTCATGGGTTTGATAATGTTGGCCACCAAGCTCTAAGCATGATAATACTGCCTTTGCAACTGGGCCCCGTTACCTAACCTACTTTTTTTTATGTGATTCTTGGTACCTTACCTTACAATATTATTTTGGGGATACCTTGGATTCATGTAATGGGTGTTGTAACCTCTACTTTACATTATTCTTTAAATTTTTTTGTGAATAATTGGGTGGTCACAGTCAAAGCTTATTCATAAATTGTTCACCTTTGTGAGTTAGTGGCTACTAGTTAGGCTTCGATTCTCTCCTCTCAATAATTGTATTCCATATTTTAGCATTGATGCTATGATGTGTTCCTGGGTGATACCCTCAATGGAGGTTTTCCTTGAAGCGAGTGTCATTAAAAATGAACCGCCTCAAGCGGAAAGTCCTAAGTCCTCCCTATATTATTATTCTTCATCTTCTTTTGAATCAAATTCTTTCCTTCGTGATGATTGGGGCTCCTTAGAATTATATGAATTATTCATTGCAAAATATAAAGTGACTCCCACTCGTCTAGAGTTTTTGAATGTCTCTAATGTAAAATTGGATGGTTCTCCCATTAAGGAAGAGAACTGTAATCCTATCTAGGAGGCCAGACCTTCCCCCACTGAGGAGAGTAGTCCCACTCTTGCAAAATAGTTTAATTTTTTTGAACCAAATAAAGGGGACGGTTGTGGTCTTATGGGTGCATTCAATGTTCATTGGTGGAACGAATCCCTCTACGTGGAGCCATCACCTCTCGAGGTTTTACAAAATTTCTATGGTTCTAGATATCAACTCGCTTCTCAATATAGCTATGGCCAAAAAGGCCTAGGGTGTATTAAGCAAGGGATCCAAGCCCCTATCTTATTTAAGCCGTAAAAGAGCTATATGGGTTTGGGGTGCACTATTGAACAATATAAGAAGAAACCTTGGTGGAATGTTAATATGAATTCAATCAAACCACTATGTTTGGTCCATCCTAAATTAATAGAGGATAGGGGTAGGCTGATAAATTCCCTTTAGACATCTTCTCTTCAGATGAAGCACTTGAGGAATTCCTAGGTGCCTACTCCCCTTTTCCTCCCTTTCATCACAAAAGATGATTCTCATATCGCTTGTGTAAACAAGCATACTTTGGAGAATTTGTCTTGAGTGTTGATGAGGAAGACCCCTATCCAATGTTGGTGATGATGTTCCAATATTGCATCTTGGGAATGGTAGTTCTCTCGTTAAGGGAGATACTACTGAAATCTCTATCGATCCTAAGTCTTCTAAAAGGGTGGATCCTACATTCTCTTCCTGACATATTTTCTTGGATGTATGAGGACATGTGTGGTATTGATGAGTCTATAGTGGTTCACAATATCATCTTATGTCCTAACGCCAAGCCAGTTAAGCAAAAAATTTGAAACATCAATCCTAGGGTGGCATTAGTGGTTAAAACCAAGATAGAGAATTTGTTGAAAGTAGACTTTATTTGTCGAATTGACTACCCCCTTGGATTTTGAATATTGTCACTATTAGTAAACCTGATGGTCACATTCATTAATACATTGAATTTCATGATCTTAGTAAGGCCTCTCTTAAGGATTATTTTACATTGCCTAATATAGATATGATTGTGGAATCGATTGCAGGCCATGCATTGTTATCTTTTATGGATGGTTTCATAGATTACAATCATATTTTTTTTAATCTAGAGGATCAATACAAGACATCCTTCACTACTGCTTGGGGTACCTTCTGTTATGTGGTCATTCCCTTTGGGTTAAAGAATGCAAGAGCAACTTACCAACAAGTGATGACCCTAATATTTCATGATTTAATTCATAATATTTTATAAGATTATGTCGACGACATCTTGGAAAACTCTATAACCCATCAAGATGAACTTTGTCTTATCATTGAGAGGCTTTGAATCTATAAGATGAGACTTAATCCTCTTAAGTGTGTCTTTGGCATAGATTCTATCAAACTTCTAGGGTTCATAGTCTCTCGTCATGTAATCAAGGTCGAAGCAAATAAGATTGATGCCATTATTAACATTCCTCCACCCAAGAAGATTACTGAGTTGCAAAGCTTACAAGGGAAGATTTAAGAAATTTGCAAATTCATATCTCAATTGGTTGATCATACCCTTCCTTTCAATTGCTTACTAAAGAAAGATGTTCATTTCATATGGCATGAAGAGTGTTAGAAATATTTTCAATCAATCAAAGCCTATTCAGTCAATCCTCCTATATTAATGTTGGCCATGCAAGATAGACCCTTTTTTCCTGACCTCACAACATCATCAGATGCTTTGGCTACTTTGTTGGCTCTGTATGATGATGTTAGGAAAGAGAGAGTGGTCTACTACATTAGTCATATTCTGGTCGATTATGAAACTTGCTACTACTCCATGGAGAAGCAATGCCTTGCTCTTGTTTTTGCTACATAGAAGCTAAGACACTATCTTCTCCATTGCAAAACCCATGTCATTGTAAAAAGTTACCTTCTAAAGCATTTGTTCTCTAGTACCGACCTTGCTGGAAAGTTAGCAAAATAAATAATGTTACACTTTGAGTTTGATATAAATTTCTTTACTCCTAAGTCAATAAATGTTCAAGTTGTTGCTGATCAATTGGCAGATGCTCCCTCATCTTTCTCCTTCCCGAGTTTGGATTTTTTTCCTAATGAGAACATTTTTGCAATCAATTTTGATCTTGAGTGAAAATGTACTTTGATGGATCGATATATTAGACTTGTTCTAGAGAAAATGTGGCTCTAATATCACCTAAAGGTAAAAATGTCCCTCTCTTCTTTAAGTTAGACTTTCCTTGCACTAATAATATCACTGATTACAAAGTTCTCATTTTTGGTTTGCATGTCGCGATTGGTCTAAAAATAAAATATCTTCATATACTAGGTGATTCTGAGCTTATTGTGAATAATATTAAAGGAACCTATTAGGCTAAGAAAAGTAATTTGTCTCAATATCAAGACCTCTCTTTGTCTTTCATCAACAAGTTCTCCTCCTTCATAATAGATACTCTCCCTAGTAGGGAGAATAGACATGCAAATGTCATGGCAAGGATTGCTTCCCTGGTACCTACAGATGAGGATATGAAATAATACCACTTCATGGGTTAGTTCCTTCAAATCCCAACTATTTTTTATCAACCTGAATCTGACGCCTTTGTGTGTTTCCATGTAGACTCAGGAGAAAGATTCTCTAGTATTTATAACTACCTGAAAGTTGGAAACTTTCCTGATAATGTGACAAAAAATGATTGCACTCGTATACAAAATATTTCAGCCTATTATGGTATTTAATCTAATGTTCTTTATCAAAAATATTATAATGGATTTCTTCTTCAATGTCTCACTAAAGCTGAAATACCCCTTGCCCTTAAGGAAGCCCATTCAAGCTCCTAGGGTGGACACTTTGGTGGTAAATCCCTAGTGGGAAGTTGATACACATGGGGTACTTTTGGCAAACAATAGAACAAGATTCCTTCATTTTTGTTAACAAGTGCTTGCAATGTTAGCAACATAGTCATCTTATTCATGCACATGTGTAAGAGTTACAAAATCAAACCTCTCCTTGGCCATTCAAAAAATGGGGGTTGGATATTATTGGAAAAATATCACCTCCTTCCTCTAAGGGACATACATTTATCATTATAGCTATAGATTACTTCACAAAGTGGGTCTAATTTATCCCACTTCGCTCTATGAATGTTGAAGCTATTTGTAGTTTTTTTCTAAATAACATAATCTATTGTTTTGCATTACCTTCTACACTTGTTTCTGAAAATAGTACACCATTCAAGAACAAGGAAGTGAAGCAATTCCTAGATAAGTTCCACATTCAACATAAATTTTCTACACTTTATTATCCTCAATCTAATGGCCAAGTGGAAGCATCTAATAAGACTCTTGAGCTCATACTTCATAAAATAATTAACAAACACGGTAAGGATTGAAATATTCATATAACATATGCTTTATGGGCCTATTGTACGAGTGTTTCTATGGTGATGGGAACAACACATTACAGTCTCATGTACAGTTTCAAAGCTATCATGCCTTTAGATTCGATGATTCAATCTTTGTAGGTTTCCTTTAAAGGGTTAATTGATGAAGAAACTTATCAAGATAACTGTTTGCATTAGCTAGAGATGATCGATGAACATAGATTACAGGACCTCGATCATGTTAAAGCTTATCTATGATCATTATCAAGATAGTATAACCAAAGTGTGCTTCCTAGCACTTTCAAGCTAGGTGACCTAGTTCTCTATGAGAATTAGAGAAATGTAAATGTGTCGCCTGATCAGAGGGGGAAATTTAGTCCTAACTAGTTAGGCCCTTACATTTTCATCTCCATGTATGGTTTGGGTGCCCATCGATTATTATCTATGGATGGAACATCTCTAAAAGAGCCCATTAATGTGATGCATCTCCGATGATACTATGTGTAGTGGTTAATATGTCATGTGTGTGGTGTTTATTCTTTAAGGGTAGTACCACTACATATGTTGACATTATTCATAACATATTTAAAAAAAAATTGTGTTATGATATGACCATGCATGTGTGTGAGCAGTATACATACATGTGTCTTACTATGGTATATATCCATGTATTACATCTTGTAAGGTAGTTAGATTGTCATTGTATTTAATTAACATGCATCCATGTGTGTTCATTAAATTGTGATAGCATCTAATGTAAACATACATCCATATACACATATAACATCCATAGCAACAACATACATGAAAATAAAGAAGCATACACAATGCCATGATATTGGAACCAGTATCTCATATATATATATATATATCAAATGCCATATACATGTATTGGGCCACTATCATCAAAAAATGAGTGGCTACTTAATATGTGTCAATGTCTATACAAAAGATCTACAATATATATATATAGATCTCATTACAAAATTGATGTAAAAAAGTGGGAGCACCCTAGGGCTGTCATGTGTGTTTCCTGGAACCCTCTGACTTTGGTTGTTGTTCTGGTCTAGGAGGAGGCTACATAGTGGTGATGGATCTTGAGTAGTGCAAGCATGATCGAAATAGGACTACACACATCCCTCTAATCTCTCCCTGTAGAATGCATATTTCTATCTGTGCCTACATAATATCTTGCTGCAACTATTGATCACCTTTCACGATCATAACTATTGGTTTCCTATTGATATCATCAAGATATATTTGTAGGGAATCATGTGCTTGCTTAGTGGCATCATCCCTCATCACGGTCTCTCTACAAGAAATATCCCCAGCTCCCCCAATAGCTAGTCACACTACCCTTGGATTGTGGGTGCATCCATAGTCACCTATATAATATCATCTCCCCAATCCTCATAAGTAGTCCTCAGATGCGCTACTAGCTCAAACAAGTGGGCATGTCACCCGGTGGAAATTGGTCAGTATGCCTCAAGGACCATCCCCTGGATGGGCACATCAGGGGCCACCTCTAATATGCATTGGTCCATTGAAATCCAGTCCATCCCTAAGCATCCTCTACAACCACAGAGAGAAATAATAGAATCAGTATCACATGGAATGTTTATGTAATCATAAACAAAGGAAACTAAAAATATTGAAAATAAATAATGTGCTCAATATACCTGGGTCCCTTGGCTACCAAGTAGGGTCAGGGTGAGTAGAGATGCTAGGACCTATTCTGTTAGTATTAGTAGCCACTCTGTGTGCCTCTAAGGTTGTCACTGCTATAATAGTGGGTGTTGGTGGCACCAATAGGATGAGGGTAGCTGGTGGAGGGTCTGACCTCCTCCTCCTGTTGGCTCTCCTCCTTCTCACCCTACTACCACCCATCTCCTCACCCTCTCTTTAGTTCCTCTAGTTCCTATGGTGGCATTTCCCCTTATGAGTCAGGATCCACTTCAAGGGCAACCTCACCAAACACTAGATGTAGGCAGTGCCTTGCCCACCATACTCTAAATTCTACAACAATGCCGATATTATCTACTAGTGCTATTGGTGGTAGATCTCATTTAGGCTCATCATCATCAGAGGGAACAAAATCTATGATGGAAGGGAAAGGAATGTGCCCAAGTCTCATAGTCCTCTTAAACACTTGTGTATACTTGGGCACATCAAGAGGAATAGTTTATACACAACCATGTTTTCGCATGACTCAACTCTAATAATAAGGCATAATGATGTGATCACGGTTACCAATGAGAAAATAGTCCCACTAAAAGCTCCAAAATTACCTACCATCATCTACCCACCTGAAATAGTAGTAGGGTCTCCATCTCACCTACTTGGGTGTAAGGTTGTCAAATTGTAATCGCCAATACTATAGATCTCCATGTCTCCACTGCACCATTACATCATACCAATGGACCATGGGGATAGTGTATGATCCTCTCTATGGAAAATTGACTGACCTTGTGCACATGATGTGGGAAAACACCCACAATTGCAGTAGTGTGCATGTTGTGAGGCAAAGATACTCATAGTGCATGTACCACCCCAACTCTAGGTGCACCAAAATGTTGGGACCCTAGGAAAAGACTGCCTGATGCTCAACCATCTCATGAATAGTATGGAAAACACCCCCATGTAGGTGAGAGCCTTTCCCATATATAGTGACTCATAAGGCCATAGTCACTACCATCACTCAGCACAACAGGGGTGTAGTGGTTTGTGCCTAGTCATACTAGTGCATGTAGATGTGGCCCATGTCATCACTATTATTGGTCTACCTCCAACAGTAGAGAAAAGCCTCTAATCACTCTTGTGTTGATCAGGTATCGTCGATCACCACTCATCTTCCATGGATGGGTAGTTTGAGAATATGATAAACATCCTCTAGAGTAATCAACATATCTCTAGTATGCAACTAGAAAGATGATGTGGTGGCATCCCACCACTCCATCAAGGTCGTCAACATCTACTCATGGCAGTGCATATTTGGCAAGGTGAATGCATGCTAGAGACTGACCTATTGAAGATGAGTGACCTCATCCTCAGTCAGGTGATCCCTCTTCTCATGAACAAGCTATTATTCTCACCCGAAGGGATGTTCTCAGATCTCAAGATAGTCTTGCAAGAAGTGAAAAAATTCTAAGTCAAAACATGGGATTTTAAAAAACCTAAAAGAAAAAATTCTAAGGACTTTTGCACGCCATACAAACATCTACGCATCGCACATATGTCCCTTTCCACCATTGATTCCTCAAGGATGCTAGCAATTACTCAGGATGATAATGCCAAATTTGGATGATAGCGCATAAAAAATATGTATGTGTAGCTTAACATGGAAAGATTTTCTTAAAAAAGGCTAAAAATCACTAAAAATGAGGTTTCAAGGCCTACCTAGTCCACCTCATACTCCTCGACAATGTCCTCCCTTAGTTGCTCCAGTCTTGGTGCCTCGTACTCTCTCCTACTTCAATTTTTTTTTTTGACTTCTCTGTCACAAAAGTCAACAATTTCCTCGTAGTGAATAGTCAAAATGACCATTCTAGGGTCCCACCTAGGTATATATAGGCCCCCCTAGGGCCCATTTTCTCTAGAGTTTGTGGCTCCTTAGTGTCTCCTAAATTTTCCCCACCTAGCTAAGGGAATAATTAGGAGGGGGCATATTTTCACCTCTTTAACATATTTTTCTTTTGAATCATTATTTTTTCTTGATCATTATTTTCGTTGTGGTAGCTTGTTTCGATTTTTGAAACTGACTTAAATTTGAATTTTGTAGATTAAAAGTTTCATGTGATTTTTCACAACCATTCTGTTGTTGTTTGTTGAGCTTGGTTGCTAGGGGCACCTTCAGTACCAGCTAGATTTACCTCGGCGACCTTTGAGGCTCTTTTTCTCAACATGCAAATCCATATAAATTCAAATTTTGGGAAAAAAATTTCTTCTCTCTACTTTAGTGTAGCTGATTTTTGCAAAATCAATCCCACTAAAGTGGTAGAAAAATTTAATCTCACTGAATTGTACCTAGGGGAAATTCCACATTTTTGCACTTTTTCCAAGCATTTATGACACCCTGGAGCATTAATGAAAAAATCCCATAAGTCAAAATTACATGATTCCGACTCCATGTGAACCAATGGTGAAGCAACAAAAGCCTAACGACATGTTTCCCAAAAATTGATGCCTTGGATGTCTACACGACATGTGGACATCTACATGACATGCATACATCTTTGTGGTGCACTAGCATCCTATTAGTTTTTTGAGTCTAAAATATGAAATCTCGAATCTTGACTCTTGACACGTGTCTTGGTAGTCAAGATTTTGGATGTAATGACTCTTTGCTACCCTTGCATACAAAAAAAACCCCTCATTTTCTCTCATTTCTGTGGCTCAAGTCATTCAGTAAATCTCTCTCTTCATTTCTCAGTCTTGAGTTTCTCTTCCTTCTTGACAAGTAGCACTTCTACAAGTGAAGCCATGTTGGACTGAGTTCCCTCCAATAGCAATATCTCTCAAGACAGAATTCAACGGTGTGTCTGTGTGCTCGAGAGAGGGTTTGGGCCCATGGGTAATTCTCTCTCTCACTCTTTTCTACTTATTTGTTTATTGGCTACTTAGTGGTGTGGGTTCTACTCTTGAAGCAGGTTTTTCTTTCACCACATGATTTATCCATTTCAATTACACTCCTTTTCTATATGGCTATCCATGGAGGTGAGAACACCAAAATGTGGGTTTGACTAAGGTAGACCCTTATATAACCCCAACATCTTCCCCTCATTCTTTTGTGTGTAGGTTGCAAAGTGGAGCTTGGAGTGAAGACTTGAATGGTCGGTTGAGGGTAAGTTCTCTCCAAGTTCTCCTTGTGCATTTCTTGATTTTTTTTTTTCTCTATTTCATTATTATGTTTAGTATACCTTAGATTGGAGCTAAGAAAGTGAGGCTTTATTTTGCCTGATTGAGCTCCTGAGCTTCATGTTGCTCAGGATGCCAACGCACCAGTTGGACGACAACGCGTTGCGCTAGTGTTTTGAATCCACAATGTTGTCCTTTGGCCAAGAGCTTCTCAGTCTGAGGAAAAATATAGAAGCTCCACTCTCCTTGGATCTAAAGGGGTTTTCTTTGAAATTTAATATGTACCCATTTCTTTTGTAATTTCTTCATTCTATTTATGTTGAGGTGGATAAGGGCAGTTCATTCCCTAGTGATCTCTTGAGAATGAAGAGACCTATGTGTAGTGAATCCTTCTTATCTAATAGTATTATAGGAGAAAAATATTATGCTTTTTCCTTAGTTCTTTCTTTTTGTCCTCTCTTGCATGCTGCTGAGAGACTTAGAAGTTTTGTAACTCAACATATTTTGACATTTTTTGATACAAAAGAATTTTTTCTAGCTTATTTTTCTAGTTATTACAGAGATTCTTTTTGTTAATCAATAAAATCAAGTGTTTACCATCTATATTTCAGGTTTTTTTTTTCTTATGAATGATTTTGATGTAATTTTATGTCTTATTAGTATAAAAAGGCCTTAAAATTTATGTCTCATTCATAGTTTCATGTATACAAATGCAGTTAATAATCATAGGTCATAGGTTTTCCATTTATTTTTCTTCTCTTCCAAGTTGTGAAAACTCTATTTTCCTTCAAAGAAGATAGATTTCAAGCCTTTTTTATGAAAAAATTATGTGATTAGATTTCCCTAGCTAAGTTGTGTAAATATATATTTTGATAAATAGTTGTGTATCGGGCTATAGCTTATTTACATTTTGGTGAATCACCTCCTAGAATTATATTTTCCCTTTCATCAGTTATCTTTCTTCCTTTTTCCCACAAAAATCTATTAGTTTCTAGAAGATCTAAAGGGGAACCATCCAATAATTTGGAGATTCATCTTCATCATGAGCAACCCACAAGCTTGAATATTTTTCATGTTTCACGGGATTGTCGAGCCTCCAAGCTTATCATTTGGGTCCAATTCTTCATGACAACACTTTTTCACATGCTAGGTGGGATAGATTGAATTGCTCCAGTCCAAATTTTTCTAATATATAACTGATATATGGTGTGTATTTCAGTGATCCCATCCTTTGGAGGAAAGAAAACTACACATCTGGCAACTCTGAATGGTATTTCTATTAGTTTTGGTATAATCAAGTGTCGGTTTATTTTAGAAAATTCTAACTTTTTTCTTTTATCCTAGCTTTTGAATGAATAAGTATCTCATATTTTCATGGAAGAAATGTTTTTCCACCTCCTTATCAGCCATACAAAGTTGAGCATGTAGCTACACAAAAAAATCAGCTTGTTTAATATGCTTTCCACCCACCTACCCTTGCTCAATCTTCCTTGCAACCTTTTTATTCTCAAAATCAGCCCCAAGAAGCCTGTTTTGTTTCCAACAAGCATGGCTATTCTCACAATCAAAATCAAAACATTGAAGACATGAGCTTTATGGATATAAGGTTGCACTCTTAAAGGAAGTTGAGTGAGGATGGAGAAAATTAGGGGTTTGAAGGAGATCACAAATATAATTTGTAGAAGAAAGAGTTGGTTTACTTTTATTATCAATACTGACAAGAAGAGGAGATAAAAATAAGGCAATATGAATATTATCTTATGAGAGAGTTTTATATGAAAGAAGAAAAAATGAGAAAGAAAGAGGAAGATCTCACAAGGAATTTTGTTGTGTTGGTTTATTGGGTACAAAAGTTTGAGACCGATGCAAAAGAAGATCAAATTGCAAAAGAAGAGCTTCCCAAGTATGAAATTCCAATTTTCATTCAAGGTAAACCTCCTAAGTTTTCTAATCAATCTCCTGAACTTGAAATTCGATGTTTTAAAGCTCTTCATCCTATGAAAGATCTAGAAACTAATCAGGAGCACCCTAGTATACCTCAATAGAAGTGATCTCCAAACTTATACATCATATAGAAAATAAAAAATATTTATATAATCATCCCTCTGGTCCTATCACAGCTCATCTTTGTAAAGATTGACCCATTGTTTATCAAAGAAACTAGTTTGATCAGCAAAAAAAAGAGGTGCTTGAAGAGGGGAAGGTAAAAATTTCTTCTATTCTTATTATTGCACATGATGAACAAGATAAAAAATCATACTTGCAATAAGAGGTGGATGAGTATGATCAATAATGATATTAGGTTGAAGAGATTCAAAAAGGTAATGAAAAGTATGATTTCATGTTCTTATTTAATGAACTCCCTTCTTTCATTAAGAAAATGTAGAAAGTATACAAACTTTAGAGCCATCATAAGTTTTGGAGTAGCTAAAAGAAGAGGAAAAGAAAAAAATTGAAGACCTTGATGTTTTGACTCCTCGAGTGAGTTGCAATGAAGTTAAAATCATTCCTCTTCCACAAAATAGAGATGAATAAATTGAAGAGGACTTGTTTTGGGATGATCTTGAGGTCTTTGTTTCACACTTATATAATAAGCCAACAAATATGAAAAAGGAAAGTCATGAAAAACAAGAGAAAAATATGGAAGTGACCATGCTTCTATATGAGTCACTAGAAATGGAGCTACCCAGTTTTCAAAATGGTGAAGCAGTAGATAACCAACAAGAAGCTAGCAATAAAAGTTCAATCTTAATCCTTTCAAGAGGATGTCCCAACAAAGATATTTACAGCAAGGATACCAACAAGATACAACTAGTTATCAATGCTCCTAATGATGAGATTACAACTAAGCAACAACAAACTAATTTTAACCATTCATGCCACATTGGTAGTGTGTTCGATCAAATTCAAGAGATGAGTGATTTTGGTTATGTTCTCTAGGAAGCACTATAGCAGTTTGTTGGGTATCTTCTTGGTTCTCACCTTTTATCAGTAGTTCATAAACATGTAACGTATCCTTTGTTGGTTAGAAGGGGGAGTTATTTTACAAATCCAATTAATTTATTTGTCTATACATCATTCTTTTCTATTTAGGGCAGGGTAGAGTAGATGTTTCTTTTTAATAAGTGTCGATTGCACATCTATATCAGTTCATTTTTTGTTTTCCAAGAAGTGTGTTGCATAGTTTGTTGGCCCTATTCAGAGCCATTGTAGTTTGCTTTCAGTTTTGCTATTTTGTTGTTCAAATTATTACAGCTATGTTACAGAGGATTTTACGAGTTGCAAAGGATAGTAATTGAATCCTATGCCCAATGGATAGGCTTATTCCACTTGTTTAAGATGGTTAGTAGGAAAGAGTATAGTAGAAGTCATAAAAATGGTTACCTAATTATGTTTTTCAGCCCAATCAAGTTACATTGGGACATAACTAATGTTTTCTACTTCAAAGAAGGAGAAAGGTACACAAAAAAATCTGCTAAAGTTACTCATAACTATGCAAATAGTGTCATGAAATGAGTTTTCAGTTTTCATTATGTAATTTCTTTAGAGAAAGGAAGAATAGTAAACAAAATTTTGCATAAAGTAGTTTAGATTCATTAGAAGAAATGCTTTTATAAGTTTCCCAAACAAGCCATGGGAGTACAACTAAATTAGATGCAATAAAGATAAATTGTACATCTGGAAGTAAAAGAACACATGTAAGATAAAAGGGATCTATCATTGTGCGAATGACAAACCCCATTGTTGATCAACCACATCTTCAATTCCTTTGTTGATAGCTCCAAAGCTGTCTGCAAGGGAAAAAGAAAATGGTGTTAAAGCTCAAGATTCCATGTCTCGTATATGTCAAACCAATAGATATATAGCTTGTCTCTTATTAAGAATCCAATCAAGGAGTTAAAGGTGTCTCAAGGTCAAATACACAATTTTCATGAAGATCCAAGATAAGTAAAGGTCATCTAATCATCATGAGAAGCTCTAGTTTTCTTAGTTTTCTTAACTTATTTGTTGATTGTGTAGGTATAGGTATAATATTATCATGAAAACAATATGCAAGAGAATGATCATAACTATTCAATATAAAGAATATCTAATAGTCTTAAATGAGTGTATCCATAGTCACAGTGACCTCCAATCATAGGGCATAAAGACAACATTCAATAATAGTTGTGTAAGGTTTTAGACCCAAGGTTGCACATCAATGTCAAATTTTAATGACCCATCATAGAATTTTCCAAAGACCCTTGATGATATTTATTTTTAGGTTTTTAAGTTCTCATTATTGAATGGATTCATAATTTCATTATGGTACAGTCAATACAAAAGGCTGCATCTTAGATACATGGTGTCATCAAAAGATAGTAGTAAGAAGCATGATGACAACCATTCGAGATAGTATGGAATAGTAAAAGATAGTCCTCAGTATTTTGGTAGCCCTAACATCAAAGGTTGATATAAAAATCATAAACCTATATGATATTTTCATGTGACAGTGAAAATAAAAAAGGAAAGAACACAAAGACAATGCCAATACAGAGCTTGCAAATTCACTATAGCAAGGGGTAGTTTACATTCTAAGCTAGACCTTTAGAGATATCCATTGAGACTAAAAGGCTACTGGCATGCCCTATCCCATGAGGAATTTATGCATAGTTCTAGACTCAATAACTAGGATAGTCTGTAGGGATACATAGCATTTTTAAGGACAACCATTGTGAATGGTAGATGCAACTATATGGTAGATTGGCATGTATGCTGAGATAGTCAAGTTTCATTCTCATATTCACAAAGCATCTCAATAGGATATAGATACACTATGCATTGATTGGATTGAATGTACTAAGATCTAATCATCTAGAAACGAGATATCTATGAAAAGGATGGGCAGTCATAAGACATGAATAGTGGACTATGCACAACATTATTATAAAGAAAAGCCTTACATAATGCATATATATTTTATCACCTTTGATTATCACATATGTGGATAATGTTTGTGGTTTGGGTTTCCATATAATGCATCATGGTAGAAACAACAAGGAAGGATGGAAGATTTCTTTTGAGGATTCTACTTTGTTAAGGCATAATAAGACTATGACGCTATCTTCCAAAAAAGTTCAGAATGTTGTTAGGTTTGTTCTTACTGGAGAGTTTGCAAAAAAAATCACAGATAAAAAGTTGAGGGAAATTCACAGCTAAAAAGGACAATTAAAAGAGAAAGGGGTAGTCAATAATGAATTTAGGATATGACAGTGATAAAATGAGAAAAGTGGAAGTAACAATTATATCATGGTAGTGGTGGTCTCTATCAAGACATAAAATAGTGGTAAGAGACTTAATGAAATGCTAGGTCCAGTGAATGGTTTATCAACAAGATTATTTAAATTCATGATAAAGAGAGACCACAATGTTCTATTTAAAGGCAACTTATAATATGTTATGACAGTGATATGAAAGCAATATGAAAGATTTATTATAGGACAGTCAGTTTAGTCATTATAAAAGAATTTTTTTTAAGAATGTATTCAAGTCCCAATAAATTCAAATGCTAACTTTACTTGTCAAGAAAGATTCTTTATCATATAAATACATTAAATTATCAGTAGGCTGTGACACATTTCCTACTTTCAATTCCACCTCCCATGCTAAAGTTGATGCAAAGGGTATGTCAAGTCATGGCAATGTTTATAGAGCATGCATACAGGGTTTCATTTAAAACCCTATCCTTTCAATTTCAAAGTGAAAATGTTCACAGTTGCATAATGAAATTAAATCAAGGGAATGACAAGATTAACACTTTGAAGGTAGTCATAATGAGTAAAGAAGTGGTATATATTAGACATGAGCTTTCAGAATGTGTGAATAAAAAGAAAATTTGATAAGAAAAATAATGGCAAGATTGTAAAAGAACATTCTTAATAGTAGTACATTTCGAGCCTTCAAATTACATTTTATGCTTTGATGTTGAGGCTACAATTTAGAAGTTTTAAACTTCAATATTTCAAAAGAAAAAAATGTGCAACTGATGAAGAATGAAGGATTCGCAGTGCAAGAAGAAGGAATGAGCTACATTTTCAAGTAAATCCAAAGAAAAATAATTTAGTTTGATGCTAGTGCAAGATGGATCTATTACAAAAATAGAGTTCAAACCATGAATATGAGTTTCTAACAAGAAACTCATCATGTCAAAGGACATTTAAGGCACAATATAAAAAAAATAGATCTTAGTATTTCCATTCAAGTGAGGGGATTATGAGAAGGGGAATTGATTCAACCAGGCAGACAATCCAAGAAGCTTCAACCCCTTTGTGGTAGGAGTAGCAGCATGATCGGGTAAAAATAAATACAATGTGAGCTCATGAGTAAACTTAGGGCTTCTTTTGAGTTTCTCAAGGAAACCATAACCTTGGCTGACCAAGGTGATTTATTTCACTTTTATTTCCTAAAGTGGCATGATAATTATTACTATGGAGTCCACGGGAGTCATAAGAAGAGAGATCATGTAGTAAATCTACCCCTTGAAATTGTGTATGAAGTTAAGACAAAAATAAGTATGAAAACAAATTTTAAAGGTGTAAACTACTTTAATATTTGTCATGTAATGCAAGAAGTAAACAATAATTTAACACATATTAAATTAAATCACAACTCATTGTATTTAATACTTGTTCAAATAGTTTATTCTTGTCCCAAAATCATTCAAAAATAGAAGGGGGAGTGGAACTAGAGTTCTATCTTTGACTTCAAGTCAATTTGAGTGGATTTTGGATTTTTTTTGGTCAAACAGCTTGAGAGGGCAAGTTTGTAGCTAAATTAGCTCAAATTGTAGCAGTTATGAGCCCCCTCTTTTAGGCTTTTCAATTTTTCTCATGTGATAGATATTTTTTGAGTGCAGTTGACTCTTCTTGGCTTTTGGGACTCATTTTGTATTCTAGGAGAAAAATCTTATGCTTTTTCCTTAGATCTTGTATTTTTTCCTCTCTTGCATGCTGCAGAGAAACTTATAAGTTTTGTAACTTAGCATATTTTGACATTTTTTGATATAACAACAAAAAATTTCAACTTATTTTTCTAGTTATTGTAGAGATTCCTTTTGTTAGTTTATAAAAATCAAGTGTTTACCTTCTCTATTTTAGGCATTTTGTTTCTTATGAATGATTTTGTTGTAAATTTGATGTGTTTTAATATAAAAATCCTTTGAATTTATGTCTCATTCATAATTTCATGTATACAAATGTAGTTAATCATCATAGGTCATAGGTTGTGCATTGATTTTTCTTATCTTCAAAGTTTTGAAAACTCTATTTTCCTTCCAAGAAGATAGATTTCAATCCTTTTTATGAAACATTTATGTGATTAGATTTCCCAAACTAAGTTGTGTAAATAGATATTTTCATAAATAGTTGGGTATCAAGCTACAGGTTATTTACATTTTGGTGCATCACCTCCTAGAATTAGCTTTTCCCTTTCATCAGTTATGTTTCTTCCTTTTTCCCACAAAAATCCATTAGTTTCTAGGAGATCTAAAGGGGAACCAAACCATAATATAGAGATTCATCTTCATCATGAGCAACCCACATGCTCGAAGATGTTTCCATGTTTCACAAGATTTTTGAGCCTCCAAGCTTAGCATCTGGGCGTAATCCTTTGTGACAATAGTTTTTGGCATGCTCGATGGGACAAATTGGACTATTTCAGTCCAAATTTTTCTCATATATCACTGATATTTGGTGTGTATATTAGTGATCTCGGCCTTTGGAGAAAAAAAACTACATTTTTGGCAACTCTGAATGGTATTTCTACTTGTTTCAATATAATCAAGTGCTGGATTATTTAAAAAATAATTGTTTTATTGCTTGCTTTCTAGGTTTTGAATGAATAATCATATAGTATTTTCATGGAAAAAAAAAATTTCCACCTCCATTTCATGAGAATCCTTATACACCTCCTTATCAGCCATACCAAGTTGAGCATGCAACTACACAAACAAATAATCTTGTTCAATATGCTTTCCACCCACCCACCCTTGCTCAATCTTCCTTGCAACCTGTTTATGCTCAAAATCAGCCCCAAGAAGCCCATTTTGTTTCCAACCAACATAGCTATTCTCCCAATCAGACACAAAAAAATTGAAGACATGAGCTTCAGGGATATAAGGTTTCACTTTGAAAGGCATTTGAGTGACGATGGAGGAAATTAGGGGTATGAAGGAGATCAAGTATATAATTTGCAGCAGGACGATTTGGTTTACTCAGATTATCAATACCAACAAGAAGAGGAGATACAAAGATGGTAGTATGAAGTGTATCTTATGAGATAATTTCCTATGAAAGAATAAGAAATGAAAAAGAAAGAGGAATATATCACAAGGAACTTTGCTACATTGGTTGACCAAGTACAAAAGTTTGAGGCCCAAGAAAAAGTAGATCAGCCTACAAAAGAAGAGTTTCTCAAGTATGAAATTCCATGTTTTAGGCAAGGTAAACCTCCTAAGTCTTCTAATAAATGTCTTGAACTTAAAATTCCAAGTTTTAAAGCTCTTCAACTTGTGTAAGATCTAGAAAATAATTAGGAGAAGCCTCCTATACCTCAAGAGTAGCCATATCCAGAGCTTATGCATCATCCAAAAAATAAAAAGACTTATATTATTAGCCCTCTAGTCCTATCACAATTTCTCTTTGCAAAGATGGACCCATTGTGTATCAAAGCAACTAGTTTCATCAGTAAAAAAAGAGGTGTTTGAAAAGGGAAAGGAAAAAATGTCTTCTATTGATATGCTTGCACATGATGAATAAGATGAAAAATAAGACTTGCAACAAGAGGTGGATGTGTATGATCATTCAACATTGTAGGTTGAAGAGCTTGAAAAAGGTAATGAAAATCATGATTTCATGTTATTATTTAACGAACTCCCTACTTTCATTAAACAAGATATAGAGAGTATACAAAATTCAAATCCATCACAAGTTTTGGAGCAATGCAAAGAAGAGGAAAAGAAAAAATTTGAAGACCTTGATGTTTTGACTCCTCAAGAGAGTTGCAGTGAAGTCAAAATCAGTCATCTTTCACAAAAAATCAAAGAAGAAATAAAAGAGGACTTCTTTTGGGATGATCTTGAGGTCTTTGTTTCACACTTAGATGATAAGCCAAGAAATTTGTAAAAGGAAATTCATGAAGAGGAAGAGAAATTTTTTGAAGTGACCATGCTTCTATTTGAGTCACTCAAAATGGAGCAACCCAATCAGTGAAATGATGAAATAGTAGATAACCAACAAGAAGCTAGCAATAAAAGTTCAAGCTTCATCCTTTCAATAGGATGTCCCATCAGAGATATTACCAACAAGGATACCAACATGATATGATCGGTTATCAATGCTCCTAATGTTGAGATTGAAACTCAGGAACAAAAACCTTGACTTACTCATTCATGCCAAATCAATAGTATGGTCGATCAAAATTAAGAGATGAGTGAGTTTGGTTATGTTCTCCAAGAAGCATTGCAGCAATTTTTCAGGCATCTTCTTGGTTCTCACCTTTTATCAACAGTTCATAAACATGTAATGGATCCTTTGTTGGTTAGAAGGGGGAGTTATTTTACAAAGCCAATTAATGGATTTTTCTGAACATCCCCCTTTTCTATTTAGGGTAGGGTAGAGTAGATATTTCTTTTTAATAAGTTTTTATTGCACATCTAGTTTAGTTTAGTTTTCATTTTGCAAGAATTTTTGTTGCATAGTTTGTTGGCCTTGTTCAAAGCTGTTGTAGTTTTCTTTCAATTTTGTTGTGCTACTATTCAAATTCTTATAGCTGAGTTACAGGTGATTTATTGAGTTTCAAAGGATAGTAATTGTCTCCTATGCCCAATGGATAGGTTTATGCCACTGGTCTAAGATGCGTAGTAGGCAAGCATATAGCAGAATTTTCCAAAAATCCTACCTAATTATGCTTTTTAGCCCAATTAGGCTATGTTGGGATAACACTGATGTTCTCTACTTCGTAGAAGGAGAAAGGTACACAAAAAATATGCTAAAGTTACTCATAACCATGCAAATAGTGCCATGAAATGAGATTTTAATTTTCATTATGCAATTTCTTTACAGTAGGGAGGAATAGTACACAAAATTTTGCATAAATTAGCTTTTTAAATTCATTACAAGAAATATTTTTATAAGTTTCCCACACAAGCCATAAGAGTAAATGAATAAGATGCAATTGAAAGATAATTTGTACACCTGGAAGTAAGAGAACACATGTAAGAGAAAAGGGATCTGGAATTGTTTGAATGACGAGCCTCATTGTTGATCAGTTGCATCTTCAATTCCTTTGTTGATACCTCTAGAGGTGTCTACAAGGGAGAAATAAAATGATGTTAGAGCTCATAATTCCATGTCTCTTATATGTCAAACTAATAGATATACAACTTGTCTCTTATTAAGCATCAAATCAAGGGTTTAAAGGTGTCTCAAGATTAGATACACAATTATCATGAAAATACAAGAAAATTAAAGATCATCTAATCATCACGAGAAGGTCTATGCTTATTAGTTTTCTTAACTTATTTGTTGAATATGTAGGTACAAGTATAATATTATCATTACAACAATATGCAAGAGAATTATCATAGCTATTCAGTATAAAGACTATGTCACGGTCTTCAAGAGTGTATCCATAGTCATAGTGAGTTTCAAGCACAGGGCATAAAGAGCACATTCAAGAATAGTTGTGTAAGGCTTTAGACCTAGGGACATCAATGTCAAATTTTAATGAGCTATCATAGAATTGTCCAAAGACCCATGATGACAGTTATGTGTAGGTTTTTAAGTTGTGCTCATTATTGAATGGATTCAGACTCTCATTATGGGAAATTCAATATAAATGGTTGCATCTTAGATACATGATGTCATCAAATGACATTAGTAAGTAGCATGATGACAAACATTCAAGATAGTATGGAATAGTGAAAGATGGTCCTCAATATTGTGGCAGTCCTAACACCAAAGGTTGATAGCAAGATCATAAACCTATATGACAGTTTGGTAAAAGTACAAAGTTGTGTCACACTTTTATAAAGGAAATGACTAACACTGATCTAGCTTTTTAAACTTGAATCACTAGAAGTGGCATATACTTTTTGAATTTTGAATTTATGTAAACTAATAAAATATGTATTTTTTAGTATATTTTATGTTTGTATTTTTTTGACAAAATTAAGAAATTATTTGAATATAGTCTTTTATAAATTAATCCTATAATTTAGTAACTTATAAAATCCTAAAAAATGATGTTACATGAGACGTCAAGCTTTATATAGTAATTTATTTTTTTTCTCCTTCAAAATTTTTGTGTATATTTATTACTTGAAACTTGAGGGCATGGATATACTTTTTTGCAATTTTAATACATATGTGTTTTTAAATAAATATTTAAATGTGTGTGTATTAAAATACAGTTCTTTCAACTCAACATCAAATTTTATATTAAATATTTATCTAAAATAAAACAAAAAATTATGCTATCTTAATCTAGATTCTTTTATCTAGTGCATCATATTTTTTGTTTTTTTTAATAAGTTTTAGTATTTTTCTTGACATGGTAATCAACCTAATATTTTTGTGTTGGAAACCTACTTTCAGTAAAAAAAAAAAAGTAAAATATAAATAATAATTGAACTATTAAAATAAATATATATTTTAAAATACTCTTATGGATCTACAAAGGGGTATTTTTTTTTTTTAAATGTTATTTATATGAGTAGGAGTTGTTGAAACATTATAATTTTAAATAATTATATTTTTTTTAGTAAATTGGCCTCAAAGTGGTGCTACATATGCATTTAGCCAACAATTTTAGTTGGAAAAGTTGTGGACATATTTAATTTATCTAGAATGAATATTACTAGATCATATGTTTGACCAAAAATTGCTTTTTTATTTATAAATACTAAAATTCACTTGTGCCAATAATTTGGCCAAAAGTGTGACACAACTTTGTACTTACCTAGTATCATGTGATAGTGAAAAGCCAAAAGGTAGGAACACAAAGACAATGCCAATATAGAGGTTGTATATTCAATGCATCAAGGAGAAAATTGCATTCCAAAGAAGGCCTTTAGAGATATACACGGAGACTACAAAGCTAGTGGCAAGCCCTATCCCATGAGGAATTGATGTATAGTTCAAGACTCAAGAAATAGGGTAGTCCATAGGAATATATAACTTTTGTAGGTACAACCATTTGAATGGTAGATGCAACTATATGGTAAAGATTGCCATGCATGTTGAGATAGTCAAGTTTCATTCTCATATTCACTAGGCATCTCAACAAGATAAAGATACACTATGCACTATTTGGATTGAATATAATGAGATGTAATTATCTAGAAATGATAGCCCTATGAAAAGGATGGGCAGTCATAAGACACGAACAATGGACTATGTACAACATTATGATAAAGAAAATTCTTAAAGAATCCATATATATTCTATCACCTTTGATTTTCACATATCTGGATAATGTTTGTGGTTTGGGTTTCAATGGAAACCATCATGATAGAAATAACAAGGATTGAAGATTCCTTATGAGGATTCTACTTTTTTAAGGTATAATAAGACTAGGACACTGTCTTCCAATAAAGAACTCAGATTGTTGTCAAGTTTGTTCTTATTGGAGAGTTGGCAAAACAAATCACAAAGAAAAAGTGGAGGGAAAGTCGTAGCTACAAAGGATAGTGAGAAGAGAAAGGGGCAGTCAATAATGAAGTTAGGATATGATAGTGATAAAATGACAAAAGTGGCAATAAAAATTATATCATGGCAATGGTGGTCTGTATGAAGAGAGAAGATAGTGGTAAGAGACTTAATGAAATGACAAGTCTAGTGAATGGTTTATCAACAAAGGAAACACTAACAAGGGATGATTTAAAGTCATGATAAAGAGAGACCATAATATTATTTTAAAAGGAAACTTATAATATGTTATTCTAAACATGGAAAATACACATATTCGATTTGATGTAGTTGATCTCGACTACTAACAACATTTCTTCCAAAATCACACTCTATGATTATCATCACCTTCTATCTCTTAATTTAATAAATACTTATTTATTTGATTAAGTCTTTCTCCTCTGTTGACTGAATTAATCAATTTAATTTAATTAACCTTATATATTAGTTTAATTAAATAAATCATTTTGTTTGATTAAAGTCTCTAAAGTCTTCTTATTAAATTAAATAAATTAAACCTTGTTTAATTTAATCTAACATTTCCCCTTTTAGTTAAATAAATCAAAAACATTTATTTAATTAATCTTTCCTCTCATTTTTGATTTCAATCAATCCTAAAATCTAATTCATAATGGTCAAATCACCTAACCTCTCATTAAATTAATCAAATCTTGATTAAGCTAATCCCTATCACTAAAATATTCTAGAGAATGCAACTTGCACATGAAAATAGATTTAATTCATTTATTCAATCTCTATTTTCCCTCACATGGCATAAAAAGGGAATATTCCTTCAAATTTGAATTCAAAAAGTCTGAGTGAATGGGTACTTCCAAAGCATTCACTCCTCTTACATTTCCTTGTGCATTGAGCCAAGTGGCATTTATTTCATTCATTTTTCCCTCTCACATGTCATTTCCTCAATTTAAAATTCCACCTAATTGCATTTATTGGCACTTTGGCCAAAATGTGCACAAGCATTAACCATTCACATCTTGACAAGTGGCACTTGGCCACTCGATGTTGAATGATCTCACATTCATCCAAATACCTTATTCTTCCAATTTAGAAATTTATAAATGAAAGGTTATTCCTCTCATTCAACATCCACAATCTCATGTAAAGTTACTCTCTTCACATTGAGAGCCAATTTTTCCCATTCCTCTTCAAGTATCCATATTTTTCATAATTCCATAGCTAGGTTATGCTAAAATCTCATCAAGGATATTGAACTATCCACACATCTTCAACATTTACAACAAGGGATTTGGGAAAGGGCCAATTTTGACACATCAATTGAAACCAATTCCTCCATGGGATGAAGATTTTTCTTAGCTTAGATAGATTTAATTTGGTTATTGCATTTGTTCTTAATTTCCTTTATATCTAAGTTTAGTAAACAAAATTCATGGGGAATCCTTGTTTCACCTTTCATATTGATCTAATATTATGTTTGTTTGTTGTTTATGTCCAGGTTTGAAATTAGGGTTCACATTTTGTCGCTAGAAGGAATGTACCGAATCCAAAGAGCAAAGGTAAATTTGAACCCAACTACCTGGGACCTTTCGTTATCATAGCTAGCTATAAATTAGGAGCATATCAATTATCAACACTAGAAGGAGAGCCTCTGTAGGAGCCTCTAAACAACTCCCATCTCAAAAAGTTTTATGCCTAAGAACTTGCAAGGTATAGAACCAAAAAATACAAAAGAAAATTTAAAAAAGATTCCTGAAAAAAATGGTTACCTTGATGAAAACTTGGCAAATAGGCATCTTGGCAACAACAAAAAAATACAAAAATACAAAAATCCAAAAAAAATCAGAAAAGGTTTGAAAACAGTAAAGAAAAAATCATCCTCTAGTGAAAACCACTTCAGTGGTGCTTTGGACAAGTACCTTGGTGAAAACTTGGAAAATAGGCACTAAGTTTAAATAAAACACTCTGCATCCACCAAGATCTGCACAACTCACTCATCCATTCCATCACATTTCATTAATCCTTCATCCACCCATCCATTCATATCCATACCATAGCCTGAGCTTATACTCGTATCACATTCCACCATAGTATTACTTGGCACATTCCTAAGGTCAAGTTGTCCTGTTGTTATCTAAGTAGTCTATCGCTTGACGTTGGGGGCATGTTCCTGAAATTGGCACTAGATTGGATTTGTGTATATTTATATATTTTTGTGTGCTCTTCCTAGGACATCAGAAAAATCCAAAACGTTCAGAAAATTCATCAAAAAAATCCAAAAACATTTCAAAAATCTCAGAAAATCCTCAAAAATTTCATCATTGAGTCTTGTCAATCTTCCACCTTGACCAAACTACGTCATCTCTGAGCTTGAATGTAGGCAAGGTTGATCTTTGATAATCCCCTGAGACATTTTAGGTTAGTCCTCTAGGTGTCCATCACAATAAAATGGCAATCTGTTTGCCCATCTATTTTATCATTGAGTCAAGTTGGTCATTAGTCGAACTACGTGGTCTCTGCATGTATAACGTAGGCAAGGCTAATCTATGGATCATCATCTAAGACCCCTAGGATAGGTCTTTAAGTTAGTCCCTTTGTCGTAAATCTCAAAAATACCAAAAACATTTGTAAAACATCTCAAAATTCCAAAAATAGCCTCAAAATATCTGAAAAATCCAAAATGGTGCTTTCATCTCATCTCGCTTTCACCCGCGACTGTCACCACTCATAATAATATCAGTCATCACCATCATCCTTTGGTGAGTTAGTTAGAAGCAAGTCTAGGAGGTTCAAAAGTGAACACCCAAGCATCAAAAAGTCCTAAATTCTAAATCAGTAAGCAAGCAAGTTGGTCAACTCAGAGTATCAATAGCTTATCATCTAGTTACTCTCACCAAAACCCTGATCACAACATGGCCTAGGATGAATCCTTCCCACGATGGACAGAAGCATCAGGTATCTAACAGTAGTTTAGTCTTGGCTAGTGGTATGAAGAACATTAGCTTGTTGGTTTGCTTTATTTGGTCTTTTTTTGGCTTATCTTATTGTGTGCTCATTCCAAGGGCCTCTCGATGATGCCTAAATAAAACAGGTTTAGAGAGAAAAGAATGGGGCAAGGATCATTGTCTCTTTTATCTACTGTGCTTGTGGGATACACTTGTAAAATAACTTAGTCATATTTACTTTGTTTGGTTTGTGGACAGGATGTTTTAGATATCTTGTTGACCACATAGAAAATCTTGCTTTCCTATGTTTTGGCTCGAGATGTTTAGAATGTCTGAACTACATCTTGAATGAAGTACGTATGCTAAGTGTGAATAAGAATACTCCTATCTGATTGTCAAGTCAAGGTCCATCACACTGGGTACAATTCCATCCTGGTTCTTTATACTTTGATGCATCGTACCTAGGTGTGTTATCAAACATAATGTAATTGACCCTTTGAAAATCCCAAATCCTAGTAAGAAAATCACCATCATCCTAACTAACTCATTAATTCTAAGTTCTTCTATCTTCTTTCCATACTAACATGGTATCATGACAGTTAATCAAAGCATCACCAATGGATACACTTTGCATCCACCAAATCACTAGCATAAAATGCATATTATATCATATCATTATCTTAAATTATGAGGAATAATATAAATTTGTTATTGTAAGTAGCTTAAGAAATCATTACATTACATCATACATAATCATTTGCATCCATTACCATTTTCACATCAATACACCATTATTAGCATACATTACATTCATAGGATCATCATTAAAAATGCATGAAAAAGATAAAAAAATAAGTACATCCATTAGAAACATACGTCATATCACATGAGCATAAGAAATAGAAACATATCATAGCGTATAGGAAATAAAGAAATGCATATCATACACTACAAAAAAATTCATAAAGATGAACCATCTCATATATATCATCAAGGAATATGCTTTCATGATAGAAAATCAGATCAAGTGTACGATCAAGGTACATAGTACAAAAAAGAGGCAAGTATTCGAGGCCCTTAAATAAAAAATGGTAATTGTCTATGATCAAAGGGCTAGCCCTGCTGGCTGTTGCCCTCTCCCACTTGCCTCTCACTATGATCCTCTAGGGGCCTCATCCTTGTCTGCTGAGAGAATTCTGGCACTCGGCCTGCTACTGGCATTGCCTGTCTATAGTGCTACTGATAATACTTGGCCTCCCTAACTACCTCTTTGTATGCCCGTAAAGAAATTGATCAACCCTGAGAGGATGAAGTTGTACTCTCCAGCTGCCTCTATTGACTGATCTCTTGATCCCTCTCAGATCAAACCTGGTCCCTCTTAGCAGTAACTGTCACAACCTACTACCTAGCCTCATCCCTCTCTGCCATCAATACTTGAATCTGACCCCGCAACTACTGGATCCGCACATCTTTGTGGTCTGGCTGCGCTGCTGGCTGTTGTTGTGGGATGGCTCTACCCCCATCTCTTGGCTGATCGACCTGTGCCCCTACCCGTGGAGGAAAATTTTGTGTCTGATCTCCTTGAGGTGTCTGGTAAGGAAGTGGTCCACCTCCTCCTTTGTCCCTACCCGCATCTCTGCCACCTCCGCACCCCTATCCTCTCCCCTTGTTGGTTGATCTGCCTGTGGGAGTACTACACCAGGAACTATCAATCTCAAGGGAGGTCTAAACTAGTCTATGCACGCTAGAGTCACCCCTGTATTTGCTGACCCCTGATCATATGGCCACGATTGGGCCACCAACTTTCTAAAGGAGGATACTACGTTAGCTGCTAGGATGGGTTGGCCCCATGCCATCTCTCTTGTAGTATAGGAAAATATCACCACGTACTGATCATCTGGCCTATCCTGCATCTCTCCAAATTATCGGGCCACCCTATCTGGGAGATACCTCTCTATCATGGTTTGCTCTCGACCCTACATCCATCTATCTTATCAAGAAAAAGACAACTAATATGTATCATCATACCATGGGCCTATGCCCATCCAAGGCCTCCAGATGAACTCTATCATCTCATCAAGAACTCGTCGCCAGTGTGCAAGGCCACCTGTGCCAATATGGGTAAAATGGATCTTTGCGCCACCATATCTTTAAACAACGGGAAAATCAATATCAAGGACAACCAGTGTTGAAATATAGACAGAGCACTGGAATTCACTCCTAGGCCCAAATGTGTAACAAAGTAACTCTAGCCCTGAGGGACCTGTTATCCAGATACGCAAACTCATGAAGATCCCTGTATAGGGAGGCCAACAATACTGGTCTCCAAACAAAGCACTCCCTATGGACAACCATCTGCTCCCATGGTAGTCCCCAGCCTGGACTGAAGTATCGGCCCTGCCGATCAAGTGCCACAAGACCAAAAATAATAGCTGCAATGATCAACTTGTAGTTGCCCACTCTACCATGGTATCTCTCCAATTCAATCTTCCCATTGGAGAAATGAATCTCATCAAGCCCCATCACATCATAGCAAGTGTCCCTACCGGCATATAGATCATAAATGACTCTAGCTCTATGGATAGGCAGTGGATGGATGTTCCAGAAATCCTTGAGAGTAATGGTGGCCTCACCAATGGGAAGATGGAAGGAAGAAGTCTCACTATGCCACTGCTTGGCCAAAGCGATCATCATACCTAAGTGCACCCAAACAAGAGGGACATACGCAATGTACCAAAGACCAAGAATACCAAGCTGCTCCTGAGGAAAAATGTGCATACCCTGCAATCTGTGGAGCACCGGCCATCTATGCTCCCTCAAGAAGTACATCAAGATCCTCCTACACAATAGAGGCCATCATGTCAAACTCCCATAAAAAAATTGGCCTCTCGTGTTGGACTATTTTCAACAAATGGAGTGCTATTTTCAAATGCAGCCCAATTTGAAAAGTTCCAAACTATGTCGCATGACGTAATTTGCCGATTTCTAGACTCTAACATGCACCACCGCGCAGCGTAGTTTGCCAAATTCTAAACTCTAAAGTACATTGTGTGGTCATATTTGCATATGCGATGGACTTTGGGCCGAAAACCCTATTTTCAAACTGTGCCACACAGTTGGATTTTCATATGTGGTTAAGTTTGACCATCAAACCCTAATTTCCTAACTATGTTACATGGTGCTCTTTGCATATGCAATCCAATATAGAACCATACAGTGCCCATAGAGCACTTTCAGTGTCGCTATATAGCGCCACTCAATCTAAAACAAACTTCAACCTGATTTAATGCACGTAAATCAAAAAAATTAAAAGTCATGATGGGGGTACATACCATGGGACCTGCACCGACTGGATGCTGGTACACTCATACTCTCTCCGACACGTGCTTGGGAAGCTATCATTGCACCATCTTGACGGGAACTCAGAGCTCAAAGTGCAGAAAATTGTAAAGGGTTGAATGTGCAAATGAATTGAAAGTGACCTCTCAAATTCTATTTAAGCTCAAAAATTAGGGTTTTGTATTTAACTAATTTGGCCATCTAACTAGGGTTTTGGTCCCCAAATCCTATTTTTGTCCAATTGAGGGCCATTTTGCATCTCTTTTGGCATTTTAAACACATTTTTTAGCATTCTGGGGCATTTTTAACCTATCAGGCACCTTGTCATCTTTTTTTTCATGAGATCATCCAAAAAATCAAAATTTTCGTCTAATCTCTCAAGGGGGCATATAACAGCATAATCCTTCCATTGGGGCAGTAGTGGGGCATTTGGAAAATCAAGAAAAATTTTGAACTTTGATCACAACAATTTATTCTTTGAATCAATGCAACAAGTACTTTACTTCAAAGAGGGGCAAAATGTAGACATGGAAAATATACAAATTCGATTCAGAGCACTTGATCCTAAATACTAATAAGATTTCTTCCAAAATCACACTCTCAAATTATCATAACCTTTTTTTTCTTAATTTAATAAATGTTTATTTATTTGATTAAGTCTTTCTCCTCTGTTGATTAAATTAATCAATTTAATTTAATTAACCTTATATCTTGGTTTAATTAAATAAATCATTTTGTTTGATTAAAGTCTCTAAAGTCTTCTTATTAAATAAAATAAATTAAACCTTATTTAATTTAACTTACATTTCCCCTTTTAGTTAAATATTATGTTTATTTGTTGTTTATCTACAAGTTTGAAATTAGGGTTCATAGTTATGACAATCGTATGAAAAAAATATGAAAGATGTATTATAGGACAGTTAACAATTATCATAGAAGACATGTGAAGATGAGCATTTGATAATATTTTTGAGAGATATAACATGAAGGAATTTTTTAAGAGGGTAGTCGAGTCCTAATAAAGTTGCGCCCTAACTTTACCTCGCAAGTAACATGCTTTATTAGATAAATACATAGAATTACTAGTAGGTTGTGACACATTTCCTACTTTTAATTTTGCCTCCCATGCTAAAGTTGATGCAAAGGGTATGTCAATGAATAGTCATGTTTATAGAGCATGCATAGAGGGTTTCATTTAGAACCCTAAGATTTCAAGTCCAAATTGACAATTTCATAGTTGCAAAAGGAAAATAAAATTGAGGGGACAACAAGATTAACACTTGAAAGGTAGTGACCATGAGTAAAGAAGTGGTATATATTAGACATGCGCTTTCATAATGTGTGAATATAGAGCATGTTTGACAAGAAAATAGTGGAAAGATTGTAAAAGAACATTATTAAGAGCAATACATTTGGAGCCTTCAAATTACATGTTACACTATGATGTTGAGGCTACAATGCAGAAGTTTTCAACTTCAACACTTCAAAAGAAAAAAATGTGCAACTGATGAAGAATGAAGGATTCACAGTGCAAGAAGAAGGAATGAGCTACGTTTTCAAGTAAATCCAAAGAGAAATAATTTATTTTGGTGCCAATGCAAGATTGATATATTAAAAAAATAGAGTTCAGACCATGAATATGAGTTTCCAACAATAAGTTCATCATGTCAAAGGACATCCAAGGCACAATATAAAAAAATAGATCTCAACATTTTCATTCAAGTTAGTGGCTTACCAGCAGGGGAACATATTTAACCATGCAAATAGTCCCAAAAGCTTTAAACCCTTGGCAGCAGGAGCAACAACATGTTATAGGTGATAATGAATTAAATGTGAGCCCATGAGTAAACTTAGGGATTCTTTTGAGTTTCTCGAGGAAACCCTAACCTTGGCCGACCAAGGTGATTTATTTCACTTTTATTTGATAAAGTGGCATGATAATTATTACTTTGGAGTCCATGGGAGTCATAAGGAGATGGATGGATTAAATCTACCCCTTGTAATTTTGCATGAATTTAAGACAAAAAATGTATGAAAACAAATATTAAAGTTCCAAATTACTTTAGTATTTTTCATGTAATGCAAGAAGTTAACAATCATTTAACAGGTATTAAATTAAATCATAACTAATTCTCTTTAATACTTGTCCAAATAGTTTATTCTTGTCTGAAAAATCATGCAAAAATAGGAGTGGAAGTAGAGTTCTATCTTTGAATTCAAGTCAATTTGAGGTGATTTTGGAGTTTTTTTAGTCAAACAACTTGAGAGCGGGAGTGTTTAGCTAAATTAGCTCAAATTGGAGCAGTTATGAGCCCCATTTTTTAGGATTTTCAATATTTCTCATGAGATAGATATTTTTGAAGTGTAGTTGACTACAGTTGACTCTTCTTGGCTTTTGGGACTCATTCTATATTATAGGAGAAAAATATTATGGTTTTTCCTTAGTTCTTGCTTTTTGTCCTCTCTTGCATGTTACAAAGAGACTTAGAAGTTTTTTAACTCAACATGTTTTTACATTTTTTGGTACAACAGTAAGTTTTTTTCAGATTATTTTTCTAGTTATTATAGAGATTCCTTCTATTACTCAATAAAAATCAAGTGTTTACCTTCTCTATTTTAGGTATTGTGTTTCTTATGAATGTTTTGATGTAAATTTGACATGTTTTAAGTATAATAAAACCTTTAATGTTTTGTCTAATTCATAGTTTCATGTATACAAATGTAGTTAATCATCATAGGTCATAGGTTGTGCATTGATTTGTCATATCTTCCAGGTTGTGAAATTTCTATTTTCCTCCAAAGAAGATAGATTTCAAGCATATTTATGAAACATTTTATGTGATTACTATTGGAAAAACAAGGATAGAAAATTGAGAAGGGGGGGAGGGAGTGGGGGCAGTGAATTAGTTCTTTCCAAAATCAAACTTTATCAACATTAATCAACCTTAAATCATGATGCGACTTTTAAAAATTTGTAAAATAATTCCTGGTATGGGCATCACTGGTTACTTTTCATGGCTGGAGGTCTAATGTCTAGGGTTGAGGGTTTTGGTCACCCATGGTGAAATTGTTTGGTACCTTTTTAACCCTCGCGATATATTTTAGCATTGACCTTTTGTTGAGGGTTACCAGTCTCTTAAGGCATCTGACTGAGCCTTTCCTTCATGCTCTTACTAACCCCTTTTCACCTGACCTATCAGTCTTCGCTTTGCCACTTGGGCCTCAATTTTTGTGCTACCAAGGGTTTTTTCCAGCTAGCCCCACCGCTATTATATTCTATTTATATATGGTCAGGTAGATGTCCAATCACGGGTTTTGATGTGGACTATTCCTCGCGGACCTCACAGTTTTTCTTGCTGATGTCACTAAGGTGGTGTGAGGTGTGCGAGGTGTTGCCATATGTCAAGTACGGAGGAGTGGGGCCCTTTCTTGATGCGCTAGCAGTGACAAGTGGATTTATTTTCACCAATGGGAATTAAATGATAGGGATTAATGATGACTATCCCTCACAAGCCTTGCACGATCAGATTAATTTCCTCAAAGGTATCATCAAGGTTTGTGAAACAGTGACATGTGGCTTGGCTCTTGGAACAACAGGGGCTAGGTTGGGCCTGTTGCCCAATTGCAGCTTCCTGTTTTCGAGGGGTGTGATTGGCTTTTTTTTTTCCCAGGTAGTGATGTATATTTTCAATGATCATTGAATCAATCTGAGTCAACTAACTTGCCAAGTCTTTTTCACATCAATCATTTGAATTCAAAGGGTTATTGTTCACCCATGTGAGGAGTTTTTGCACTCTGTGGAATATTTTCATTAATGGCATGGGTTTTTCAATGGATCCCCTCCTAATTTCCTTACGTGCAAGCAGTATCCACCTGATAAATTCAATGATGGGTTGTACGCCATTTTCCAGAAGCCTAGAATTATTTTGTGCTGGCAACATCAGCCACTAATTGCTCACATTCTCGTACTACAATTTGAACAATTAATTTTCCCTGCACCAGTTTGCTCTATAAATTCATGCAAAATTTATCATCAGTATCATCACATTTTGAATTTGTTTGTTTGTAGGTGATTGATCTACTTCCTGATTTTGAGTTAGTATTCTCAATGGATAAGTCTATGGTACGGTGAAGTTCTAGAGCGGGTGCGAGCAATTCATGACGCAAGGAGAAGCAACCTATTCATGAAGCTCCAGAAGTGGTTTCTCAAGGTGTAGATAGGCGGTCTGGACGTCACGATTCCCCTGTTGTGCTCTCTTCAAGCTCTGGTGACGATGGGTCTGAGACTGACTTGGACTATCATTTCTTTCTTGTGGCCATGACTAAGCTTGTGGGTGTCGATGAGGAGATCATTGCGGTTTCCCTGATTACTGCAATGGCATAGTGTTGTGTTGTTGGGTCTAGTGTTGGTATTGACAAGAAAAAGAGAATGGTTTCACTTCACACTAAAGCAAGAACCAGGAGTGGTCAGTTGTATCGGGGTCATGTGTTTGCTAAGTGATGTTGGTGGGTGATGTGGGTTGCTGGGGTGGTTTTTTTTACTGTCTGGTGTTGTTCCAGTGGTTCATTTTTTATATGGACATGCGTGTCCATGGCATGGTGTTTTTTTTTTTCTCTGACTGGTTACTGGCGTGTAACCGTTTTGATTGCTCAGTCCGATTATTGTTATTTCTAATGATGTGGAATTTTTGGAATGTGAATTCGAGTTTCATTTCATTTGGATGAAATTCATTTTGAAATGACCAATGGAGCATTTTGCTTGTTGTTCTACATATTTCACGGCTCATTATTTGGGTCAGATTTTTTGTGTCCTGAAGCTTAGAGTATGTACTATTAGTTTTTATTGTGGGATTTTGGAGGAATTAACTAGGAGATCTTTCTAGGTCAGGCATAGTATGAGACAAGCATGCTTTGCTTATGTAATAATAGATGTTGAAGAAAATAAAAAATCTATTAGAAAAATCGCTCTCTTGGTTATATGTCATGGATTGTGAATGATTTTATCAATGGTTTATTCATTCAACTTCAATGGTATATCTAAATGTGTACTTTATTTTCCTGCTTTAACTTAATGAGTTAATCAAATTCTTGAAAATGAGTTACAGATTTGTGATGATATACTTAGGATTCATTAAGGAGTATTGTTTTAAAAACTGAAAACCTCAGTGTAAAGAATTATGGTGATAAGTTCATGATGTCTGGGTTATGTTTTGTATGACTCTCATCCAATGGATGAGGCACTAGGTAGTTTTTTCAAGATTCTTTTAGAAGTGAAGGATTGTGGCTCTAAGTGTGGTGATTCAAGATCCGAAAATTTGAAAAAATCAAATCCTATCTCTTTCAAGATACAAATCTTACATTGATCTTATTCTCCTTCCTCTAGATAGTTGTTATTGTTCTTTGGTTTGCCAACACTGGATAATTGCTATCTAATTGCATTGTTGGGGAATGTATCTATATGAAGAAGTGTTCTTATAGGCATAAACTATTTTTATGAACAAACTTAGGAAAACCATCCTTGGTTTCACAGAGCCAAAAGTGTAGGAGATCTTAATCTTTTGACTGAATCTCGTTAGTTGGCCATTAGCTTCGTAATCTCTTTAATATAGATTTTGGAAACCTCTTAGAGCATTATGAAGCCTTAATGGGTAAATGTTTAAAACACCAACAAAATGGTGACTTTGCTAGGGAAAATTATAAATCTCCAATTGCAGATGGTTATAGAGTCATATCAAATGATTTTTCATTATGAATTTAGTTCAAATAGTGAAAATTGTCAACCCTGGAGGAACAAGTTGTTGGAGTGAACCTGAAAAAACCTATGATCTGTGGTGTTCTGCTAGCGAAAGACTCGAAAGTTTTGGTTGCAAGAATTACTATTATAGATTCATTAAAAATAACTGTAAGAATTGGCTATGAAGGTAGCCACCCAAGATCTAGAGCCCTAATGGAAGCACAAGCATAAGAGAGATAGAAACAATGTGACAAGAATAAACTGTATTTTGCCAATAATGCAAATAGAAATAATGTATGTATCAATGTAGTAGAGACCCCTTGGTTATATAGCCAAGGTGAGAACATAGGAGGGCATAAGATTATGACAAGTGTCATAGTCTTATGACATGAGACAACTGTGAAAAGCTATCACTCCACCTAAAGTGGGAAAGTGATAATGTGATAACCACCACAAAAGGTGGAGAGGAATCACATGATGTGTCCATGAAAGGTGGAAATGATAAAGTGATAACATGATAAGTCCACCAAAGGTGGAAAATCTCCAACAACTCCTATGTGGTCCCTAAGTAAACTTAACTAAGGTGTAATGATGACCTAGGACAAGGTATAAAATAATTAATTACACCAACACCCCCCCTTAAGTGCAACTTAGGGAGAATGTACACAATGCAAGATGGGTCTTGACAACTGGGCCATGTTAGGTACCCATGTACAAATGCAATGCAATCTCTCATAAAGTGGAGAAAAGGAGAAAACCACGTGGGAAAAAACTCCCCCCCAAAAGAGAGATGAAAACAAGAGAAAATGATCTCAAATGTATGAGAAGGACAAAACCCCTAGAAGAGGAAAAAGTCCCCCCCATAAGAGAGAATGAAGAAGTCAAGTGACCCCCTTAGATGAAACATCCCGCACCCCCAAGAGAGCTCACAAATGATGATAGGTACTCTCAGTGAAAGGTTTGGTGAAGATATCTGCAACCTGTTCTGCAGTAGGACAATACTACAAATCAATGACCTACTCCTGTATTAGCTCCCGAATGTAGTGCATATGAATCTCGATGTGTTTGGTCCTGTGATGGTGAACTAGATTCTTTGAGATCTGGATGGCACTCTGATTGTCACAATGAATGACTGAAGGATGTGGAATAGTGAAGCCAAACTCAATGAGAATGTTTTGAAGATAAATATCCTCAGTAGCTGCATTAACAGCCCCTCGATACTCAACCTTAGTCAAAGAAAGAGCAATAGCATGTTGCTTCTTACTCTGCCAACAAATGGGGCCAGAACCAAGATGAAAGTTGTAGCCAAAAGTGGACTTGCGATCATCAATATCGCCAGCCCAATCAGAATCTGTATATCCCACCAAGGTAAGTCCTATACCTGCTGCATAGTGAATCCCATGATGATGTGTACCCTGTATGTAATGCAAGATGCATTTGGCTACCTTCCAATGAAGCTCATGTGGTTCCTGCATAAAGTGTGAAACCATTCCAACTGCAAAGGAGATATTAGGGCATGTGTGAGTCAAGTAGATGAGACTCCCAACAAGCTGACTATACAAAGTGGCATCAACAAGTGGAGTAGAACACTTAGCCTCAAGTTTGACTCCTGAAAGAAAGGGAGTCAGAGCAGGCTTACAATCAGCCATGTGAAACTGAGCTAGAAGATCAAGACAATACTTGGGCTGAGAGAGAGATATCCTAAAAGCTGACTGTGTGATCTCAATCCCAAGAAAATAGTGCAAAAGGCCCAAGTCAGTCATAGCAAATCTATCCTGCAAAACAGATTTGACACTACCAATGATGGATGAGGTACTCCCTGTAATGATCAAGTCATCAACATAGAGCACAAGTAGAAAATGAGAGTCACCCTGTCGCAAAATGTATACGTTTGGATCTAAATGACACCTCGTGAATCCTGTAGAGAGAAGAAAGGAATCCATCTTGGCATACCAATCCCTAGGGGCCTGTTTGAGGCCATAGAGAGACTTCCTCAATCTGCAAACCAAAGAAGAATCTTGTATGAAACCCTGTGGCTGCTCCATGTAAATCTCCTCATGAAGATCCCCGTGAAGAAATGCACTCTTCACATCCATCTGATGTACAACCCAACCATGAGCTGCAGCAATAGCAAGTATCAAGTGAATGGAGTTCATCTTAGCAACGAGTGCAAAGGTCTCTGTATAATCAACACCTGGAACCTGTGAGAAACCTTTTGCCACAAGCCGAGCCTTGTATTTATCCACACTTCCATCTGCTGCATACTTGGTCAGATAGATCCACTTGCATCAAACCATCTTTCTCCCCTTCGGGAGTGTAACTAAATCCCATGTGTTGTTCCTCATCAAGGAACTATACTCTTCCTCCATTGTTGAATCCCACACTGGAACTCTTGATGCATCCTTGAAGGACTGTGGATCAGAAGTAGTAGCAATAAAAGCATGTGGAAATTCCTGATGTTGTGATTGAGTCCTGCGAGTATCTGAAGGATCCCCAACAAGAGAACCTGCTGACTCAACAGTTTGTCAAGCCCAATGAGGTCTAGTAGGAGATGAAGGATGAGGCTCCTCAACTACAAGTGGACCCTACAAAGGTGTGATCCTGCGAGTCGGAGTTGAGGGAGAATCATCATTTGAGTCACTATCGTCACTTTCCACTATGGAGGAAGGAAGAGGAGGATTAGAAGCTAAGCTAGGAGAGCTTTCCTCAAAGTGAACACTCCTCTCAATGAATAACTCATGTGTCTCTGGATCCAAAATTCTATATGCCTTAACACCTTCAAGATATCCAATAAAGATGCAAGGCCTACTCTGAGGTTCCAATGCCTTGCGTTTCTCTGGAGGTATGCATGCCCAAGCTAGACAACCAAAAACTCTGAAGTGTCTCACAACTGGTTTTCTACCACACCAAGCCTCAAAAGGAGTCATACCCTTCAAAGCCTTATGGGGAACCTGATTCTCAATGTGAGTGGCACAACTGATAGCTTCTGCCCAAAATTGAGGATGAAGAGAACGAGCATGAATGATGTAGCTAGCCATCTCCTTAAGTGATCCGTATAGCGGAAGGGATCTATGACAAATGTTGCTTAAGTGATTATGAACAAAGGAATAAAGACATCAACAATGAAGTAGTAGGAACATTAATCAAAAGGAATTCAAAACATAGAATCAAGCGAGAGACAAGAAGACACCAATTTGATTATGGAGTTCGCCACAACGAGACTACGTCTCCAGATCGAGCTCAATCGAGTGACCAATGTATTGAAATGTTCTGAAATGCAATACAATCTCCACGAGCCTCTTGTAACACTGCTTTACAATATCTTGTAGCCTTTCCACAAAGTCATATAAAAAGTCTCTCACTCACACCCCTCTCAGAAGCTCTCAAGGCTAGGGATGACTAACAAAGAGGAAGAAAACTAACTTTTCCTAATAGGATCTACTACAAGACTTAGAACAACAATACATCACAACTCAAATATTCTCCTAATTCCCTCTAAAAATTCTCTCACAAAAGCCTCTCAAAGACTAAGAGAAAGGAATACAATGGAGAATGATCAACTAATGGATCAACTTAGGAAGTGATGATCAACTAATGGATCATCCACTAATGGCTGATGAAAAACACTCCAAGACTCCTCCCTTTTATACTTGAAGTTTACCCGATATGGGGAATAACCATAAAGTTATAAAATCCTCCATATTTACATATAAATCAAAATAAACAACCCCTTAATCTTTCAAATTAATTTAGAGCCCTTCGTTTAATTTATTTTTGGGCTTTTAAGTTGAGGGATCTGGTTATTTTGTTAACAAATAACCATTAAAAAGGTTGTTTAGGCATTCGGGCCTAACAACTCGCCAAGACAAAAACTCAGCCCACTATAATGTTGAAGGAATTTCGTGGCTCAACGGTGAGCACACCTTTTGGGAGCCCGGCGGTTCCGAGTTCAACTCCCGGCCGTCGGTTCTTTTAAAACCGTTTTAAAACAAAATTTATAACAAAAGAAATGGGAGGCTATACATAGTAGCAAACCCATCGGTGGTGTAACGGTCCAACGGTGGGCTGTTTCGGGTGAAGTCAAAGGGTCGAGCCCCACAAAACTTTTGTTAAAACAAACCGAGTAAATCGCCGACCACCGACAAGCCATGTGTCAACCAGGGATTAGCCGGACAAACACAGTCAACTGCCACATCATCAGAAGGACACGTGTCATCGCCCAATTCGCAGACATTTGTTGACGTCATCAGACATGTCACCACGACACGTCATGTGTACGGATCATCAGACTGCCACGTGTCAAGCCCCCATTGGTCCACATCATCATCCGTACGATGACCCTACTGCCAAGTCAGCAACATGATGTCATGCTAACGTCAGCAACCATACCACTTGTACCTCGGTCAACCGAAAACTTTGACTGGCTCTAACTTGCGCACACGACGTCCAATTTGCACAAAACGAACACCATTGGAATCATGACGACGAGCTCTTCGCGATGACACCACTTTCACCAAATTTTGTGACGATGAATTTTCCACCTTTTTTCTCATCCCTGATAGCTGAGTTGACCAACCTTTGACCGAACTTTGACTGGCGATATCTCGGACATACGGACTCAAAATTTGACAAAACGAACTTCGTTGTGATCGTGTCAACGAGCCCTCCGAACTGAAACCACTTCCGGCCGATTATGAGTCCATCAACTTTTTGTCTCCTGACAACCTCCTGGTCCAAGGGTTGACCCAACTTTGACTGCGCATAACTTGAGCAAACAAACTCCTTTTTTGCCCGTTCAAGTTGCACCGGATTCAGAATTCTGTGCTCTACATGATGGCACTACTTCCGAGAGAAACTGGAACACTTCAATTTCAGGTCCTGAAGATCCACCTGGATCATTAAGGGTTCTATTCTTTCTTTCTACAACACCATTCTATTGTGAAGTGTATGCAACTGAATGTTGAATATCAATCCCCTCAAGAGTACAAAATTCCTCAAGTCTATTGTTCACATATTCCCTTCCATTGTTTGTGCGGAGAATCTTGACTTGCTTCCCTGATTGCTTCTCAACATGAGCCTTGAAGGCTTGAAATCTGTCAAACACTTCACTCTTGTGAATAGAAAATAGACCCATGTGAAGCGGGAGTAGTCATCAATGAAGGTGAGGACATAGCGAGCCTTGCTGAATGATGGCACCGAAAATGGACCTGCTACATCACTGTGAACCAATTGAAGAACTTCCAAAGCTCTCCAAGACTTCCCTTTGTCAAACTTCTCTTCTGGATGCTTACCCAAGGAACAACCTGAACAAACACCTTCTGAAAATCTGATTTGAGGAAGTCTTGAAACCATATCTTTTGTGCTAAGCTACTGAAGATAGTGGTAATTGAGATGTCCAAACCGCTCATGCCATAACTTACTTTCTAAATTTGAATGAGTGAGCAATGCTGTAGAAGGAGACTTGGGAATAAAGTGGGAAAATGAGTAAAGCCATGTGTTGGGATTGGCTTGTCCCACTGCAACCAAGGCATCATCCTTAAGTTCTTTGACCATAACTGAATCTGGTAGAAACTCAACTTTCTTGCCATCTCCAAAGTGAGTGATTTGGTAGATTGAAAGAAGATTAGTGCTCAAGTTAGGAACATAGAGAACATCCTCAAATGTTCCATCATCCATGACAATCGAACCTTTTCCTTCAACATCCACTTGAGTGTCATCAACTATAAAGATGTGAGGTACCTTAGATGGCTCCAAAGAAGAAAACTACTCCCTTGTAGAACCCATGTGATGAGTAGCACCCGAGTCAAGTATCCATTGCTGTGAAGAACCTGTAGTAGCCATAAAAGCTTTCCTTTTTCCTTTTGATTGTGAGGAAGTGGAAGTAGATGAATCCTTCTTCTTGTAGGCAGATGGCAAATTGATGTTATTTTTCTTGATGATGTTTGTCAACTCATCAATTTGCTTAGTATGGCAATGATGCTCATCATGACCAAATCTCTTGCAATAGGAGCAAGTTGGTCTTTCCTTCTTGCTTGAATTTCCCTTCCGAGGAGAAGGTGAATAATTCCTTTGTTGTGGAGAGGATGATTTTGCTTTATCTTGTTGTGTCTTTGGCTTAAACTGCTTTTGCTTCTTATTGGAACCCTTTCCTTGAGTCCCTTGATTCCCTTGATTAGCCACCAAAGCTTTGGACTTTGAAGACTTGAGAATGCCCATGCTTATCAATTTTGCTTACTCTAACATCAACATTTCTGTGAATGCATCGAATGATGGAAGAGTGAAAGAACTACCCACTGTCAAGCGATGGGTTTGGAAGCTAGAAACAAATGCTGCATATTCTAATGCAAGCTTTCCCAACAAATTGTAGACCAATTGTGCATCCTTTTTGTCAATTCCACAATCCTTAAGTTGTGATCTTAACTCATTTGCCTTAGTGACATAGTCTTCGATTGTATCAAAATTCTTAGGATCTAACATTGTGAGATCATTATCAAGCTAATAACCTCTAATCTCATCAACTTGGCCATACAATTGACCAAACTTTTCCCAAGCTTCTTTAATTGTTGTAAACTTTTCAATTTGATAGATTAGATCTTTTGATACATATTTCCTCAATGTTCCAAGAGCCATAGTATTTTTAGTGAGCCAATCCAAATGAGCATTAGGATCAGATGGTGCAACAATAGTTCCATCAATATAATGAGTTAATCCTTTTTCCATCAACTTACTCCAAGCATCAATTTTCCAAGAAGCATAGTTATGTGGAGTTAACAAAGGAAACTTAGGAGAACCCATAGCAGCAAAGAGAAAAAGAGATAGAGAGGCACAATCACACAAGACACCCCCCCAAATTCACTCAATCAAAGAACCCCCCCAAAAATGATGATTTGGCACTTTATACTTAGTGCGTTTACAATGGCCACTTGCAAGCCAAGCAAAGTGGGATTCTGATTTTAAATGTTTTACAACAGCCTTCATTAGGCAACAACAGACTCAAATAACTGATACAAAAGACCAAACTGAGATCTTGTCCTTACAAATGCCAAAATAGGCCAAAATGACCAAGTGCTGAAAGTAAATTTCTGATCACAATCACTACAAACTGATAGCACCACTGTGAAATTCAGTAAAAATCATGCACTTTCAAAAAAAAGCACCTGAAAAGGAGTTCGTATGAGTCTGAACGGAGCCCCAGAAGTTGCAAAAACGGTGACAACTCAGCTACACCTGTGAGAAACTGAATTTTCTGACAAATCCATGCATCAAAACTAGAAACTGATTACACCACCATGTAGAGCACGAAAAAATAGCCCAAATAAAAAAAAAATTGCTTGAAAAAAGGACACAAAATGAGCAAGATATCTGCGTTTGAAAATGAACTGCAAATGGAGAGGGGTCTACCAAACTTTTGAAAATCACTGATGCATTGCTGATGTTAGCAACCTAATGAAGTTAAATTTGATGGCCAGGGGGCCGTCACCGTCGCCGTCGCTCCTTGCCGGAAATTTGGCCAGAATTTTCTTGTCGACCGGTGTGAGTTTGCCGGTCGCTTGGTGAAAACACCGACCATCGAGGTTGACTGTGGACCTGCCACGTGGGTGGCATGGGACCCCCGCGGGTACTGTAAGTACCTGCGTGTCTGCAGGTATAGTTTGCACCGTAGACTTTGATTTTTTTTTTTTTATTTTTTTAATTTTAGAATATAAATTTTATTTTTCTGAAAAAAATTTCAAATAAATTCGACAAGAAATAATTTTTTTTTTTTCACAAAAATCGTACCGTCGCTCCGCAATAATGTCAATCCGTACGGCCGAGGAGGAGAAATTTTTTCCAGATGGGTCCGGGCAAAGTTGTCCGATTTTGACGAATTGACAGTCAATCTTAGGGTTTTAGGCCCTTCTGGATGCAATGATAGTGTCCTTTTTGGCTGAAAATGCTCCGAAAATATGGCTACCTTTTGGATCTAGCAACCACCTCCGATCTTCAAACCCTTGTAGATTTGGCCTCCAATGTCCAATTGAGACAAAACAAAAGGCAAATCTGACTTTCTCGAACACTCCGGACGCAATGTTGAGCTTAGATCTGATGCAACAAACTCCCAAAATGCACTTGCAATACAAAGTCAAAAATGGAACCCCTCCAGAATCTGATATTTCTATGAAAAAAATGCAAGAATGCACTCAAGATCTCCCCAAAATGGCAATCCAAAGGCACTCCAATGCTCTGATACCATGTAAGAATTGGCTATGAAGGTAGCCACCCAAGATCTAGAGCCCTAATGGAAGCACAAGCATAAGAGAGATAGAAACAATGTGACAAGAATAAACTGTATTCTACCAATAATGCAAATAGAAATAATGTATGTATCAATGTAGTAGAGACCCCTTGGTTATATAGCCAAGGTGAGAACATAGGAGGGCATAAGATTATGACAAGTGTCGTAATCTTATGACATGAGACAACTGTGAAAAGCTATCGCTTGACCTAAAGTGGGAAAGCGATAATGTGATAACCACCACAAAAAGTGGAGAGGAATCACATGATAAGTCCACCAAAGGTGGAAAATCTCCAACAACTCCTATGTGGTCCCTAAGTAAACTTAACTAAGGTGTAATGATGACCTAGGACAAGGTACAAAACAATTAATTACACCAACAATAACTAACATATTACTTCTAACCATAAAGGTTAAATATGATAGAATGGGTTCTCTACTTGAGTTATTAGTTGAATGGTGATTTTATTGGGGAGAACTTCTAAGAAATTTAAAGAAAAAAGAGAAAAGAGAAACCACAGCAGTTGGAGGCAGCTATCTAGAATCATTTGTTTAGTGTATCTAAATGATAACTTTTGATGGTGACAAGTTATGGATTTGGAAAAGATTGGTAGCAACATGATTTCAGAATATTTGAGGTATGACTCTATTGTGGACAAAGACCTAGGATGTGAAAATATTTTAAAAGGAATTTCATAGTCTTTTGAAATTCAGTCCTTTGTTGAAGAGGTGGCGACTCTGTCTGAAGAACGAGTTGATATATAAATGAAAATTCCTAGATCTATGATATCTATAGTTAGGGAGAGAAGATTGACAACTGTTGCCAGATTACTTGGTATTCTCATTGAATCTAAACTGATCACTATTTTAATTGTGAGAGGTTTTTGTAAATAGGGATAATAAATGGTTCCATATTAGATGTTCCAGCATCAAGAAAGGAATAGTGACTAGTCTTTCCATACTTCTAATAATACAATATGTAAAATTATTTGAGAAGTATTTTTATGTTGTATTATACCTCTAAAAGTCTCAAGGTATGAGTATTTCTGTCAAAATTTTAGAATCACGGCCGAATTAGTAAGTGATGTATTTGATAACCATGTATAAAGTTGATAGTGATTGAATGGGTATAAGAGAATTTCCGTATGAGAAGTCAGACACAAATATGCAAAGGGAACAAGTTTCATTAAGCCCTTCAGGGTATTTTGTAACACAAAGGTATATGCCTTTTATTTTAAGTAATATCGGTCGTTTCCCTAATCTGATTCCTAAGAAGATTAGGAAATATTTGCCTAAATACATAGGGAAAAGTGCACAATACGCCTCTAAGCATCTATAGGATTTTATAGATGTAATGGGGGATTCTGAAGTCAATCATGAGGATGTTGTTATGAAGTTGTTTGTGCAATCCTTGAGGGGTGATTCTAGGGAATGGTTTTCATATTTACCTGCCTATTCTGTTAACTCATGGAATCAGTTGGTGATAGTTTTTATTGAAAAATTTGGTGAAAGAGTCAATCACAACATAGTAAGAAAGGGTTTTATGGGAATCAACATAAAAAAACATGAGCTAGTCCCATATTTTAATCTCATAGTTTCAAAATCTTTAAGAGAGATTCTTAGAGAAATAAGACCAAATGAGGTTGAATAACTGATTGTATATCTTGGTGCTTTTGACAAAAGGATGGGTTACTTATTAAGGGATAAGAACCTGCATCCCTACACCAAGCATATCAAATGGCTATGGAGATTGAGAACAACATGAAATACTCAATGATGAAAGGGTATCTGGCTGCAAGTGTTGATTACCCTAGCTTAATTCATACTTGTAAAATATCAGAGTTGGCTGCACAGAACACTCATTATGATAAAATTTCTTTGAAAACTGTGATATATCCACCATTACAGTGTGATGATGATGATGAGATTCTATTGACAGCCAGTTCAATTTGAGTGGTGATGATCAAATCTCTTTTGTGGAAGAATTGTATGAGATGAAGAGACAAGAGGAAGAATCACCATATGATTTTTTAATGAGATTTTTTGAAGCTTTAAGAAAAAATTCCTAGAGGTCTCAGACCTAATGATTTGGAATGCATTGACTTATTTTTTGAACTTTATGAACTAGGGTGAGTGCTTTTCCAGAAGATTTGAAACCTGCTAACTTAACCCAAGTCCTTAAATGGATAGAGATTGCAGAATCAGGAAAAAGTATATTTACACAAAATGAAGATAATGCTTGCCCTTTTGAAGAATGTTTGAAAACTGCACAGGAGCTTAAGGGGAAAAGTGACAAAGGATTAATTGAGACACCCATTTTTTTTCCATATCATGATTGTAATGCACAAGTCACTAAGATTTTGTTACAAGCTAGTGATTGTGATTTTAGAAGTGATGATTACGTTATCGAGAATGAAGTGGAGCCTTTCCTTTTACCAAAGTTGTATGGTAATATTGACCCTCATGATCTTATTTATTTCCAAATGAGGGGACGATGTTCAAATGATGAATTTTTGGAGTATACTCCAGATGTACTAGCAATGGAACATGTTTGTTGTGTAAATTTTGAGGAATTTGAAGACAATGGGGTGTGTGTTCAATATGGTGATCTAAAGAATAATACCAAACATAACCAACATATTGATGAATATATTGGTACTATTGATTTTCTTGACTGTTTGTATGAAGATGAGACTGATTTTTTTTCACCTTCCATCACTGATATTGCTGGTGAAAATTTTTCAACTTATAATGAAGGTGTCATTGATATTGCTGGTGAAAAAATTTCAGCTTATAATGAAGGTGTCATTGATATTGCTGGTGAAATTTTTTTAGCTTGTGCTAAAATTTTCACTTATAAATTAACACATACAACAGGTGGTTTTGAACACAGGGAGGCAAGTACATATTGTTGTTTCTCTATTTCCTAGGTTGAGGTTGATTTGTTTGAGTCGTCTTTTGAGGTTTTTCATGTGGGAATGGATGATGGAATGCAGGAGGAGATATATAGTGAGGGGCCTGAGATGAATGTGTTCACACATTTCCTAGAGAAAGATGTAACTCATATTTCCCACCTCTGTAGTACCAAGATGTCTGAAGACAGGTGTTGGAAACCAAGCTTATGTGGAAAGCACCAGGGTGAGGATTCCCCAAGTCATGTATCTTCATTTGTGTGCAATAAGGGTTTGTGTAACATGTAAAGAATTTTCTATGAGAGTTTTCAGTTTGATGTATGAGCTGATGTTGATGCCAAGATGTGTGATGTCAAAGATCAGATGAATTATGAATGTTTCTATTTATAAGCTCAATTGAAGAAGCATTCATTAAAGCATGACCAAGTGCAAGGCAAGGTAAAATTTGATTATTTTCATATATTGTAGTTAATGTTTGGATACAAGGTGTTGACTAATCAAATGCACAAGAGTATTAGAAAATATTTTGATACTTCTAGGCATGTTGACTACTCAAGTAACGTAAAGACATCAAGAGGTAAAATTTGCAAACTTGGTTTACTCCGGGTAGAAGCGAATTTTGTTTTTGACAGAGGTAAAATCTGATTTCTCTTATTTAGGGGCCTGGGGCCACCAAGTTGGAATTAAACAAGTTATAATTGACAATCATGGTAAAGTATTCATCAAGGTAGTTGTGTGATTTGGTGATCTGGTATGTGAAACTAGAGATTCTGGAATCTTGATATGCCCATAGGGGGCATACATCCCAAGTCAGAGCCACGAATGGGACTTTTAAAATTTTGTAAAAATTTTTCCTGGTATGGGAATAACTAGTTACTTTTCATGGCTGGAGGTCTAATGTTTGTGGTTCAGGGTTTTGGTCACCCATGGTGAAATTGTTCGATACCTTTTTAACCCTCACAATATATTTTAGCATTGACCTGTAGTTGAGGGTTCCCAGTCTCTTAAGTCATCTGACTGAGCCATTCCTCCTTGCTCTTACCGGCCGCTTTTCACCCAAACTATTGGTCTTCTCTTCGCCACTTGGACCTAAATTTTTGTGCCGCCGAGGGTTTTTCCGGCCGGCCCCACCACTATTATATGATGTTTTTATATAGTCTAGCGGACCTTCTGATCACAGGTTTTGATGTGGACTATTCCTCGTAGATCTCATAGCTTTTCCTAATAATATCACTAAGGTGGTGCAAGATGCCACCATCTGTCAAGTACAAAGGAGTGGGACTCTTTCTTGATGTGCCGAAAGTGATAAGTGGATGTCTTTTCATCGGTGGGAATTAAATGATGTGGATTAATGATGATCACCCCTCGTAGGCCTCGCAGGATCAGATTAATGTCCTCAAAGGTATCGTGAGGTTTTTGAAATGGTGACATGTGGCTTGGCTCTTGGAACAACAAGGGTTGGGTGGGGCCTGCTGCCCGATTGCAGCTTCCTTTTTTTGAGAGTGTGATTGGCTGTTGTTTTTCCTAGGCACTAATGTGGATTCTCAATGATCATTGACTCAATCTGAGTCATCTGACTTGTCAGGTATTTTTCACATCAACAGTTTGAATTCAAAGGGTTACTGTTCACCCGTCTGAGGATTTTTTGCACTCTATGGGTTATTTTCACTAATGGTGTGGGTTTTTTAGTGGATCCCCTCCTGATCTCCTTGCATGCGAGTAGTATCCGCCTGATAAATGCAATGATGGGTTTTACGCCATTTTCCACAAGCCTAGAATTATTTTGTGGTGGCAACATCAACCACTAATTGCTAGCATACTTGTACTACAATTTGGGCAATTAATTTTCCCTACACCGGTTTGCTCTATAAATCCCTACTAAATTGCTCGTCAGTATCAACGTATTTTGAATTGGTTTGTTTGTAGGTGATTGATCTACTTGCTGATTTTGAGTTAGTATTTTCAATGGATATGTTTGTGGTACAACAAAGTGCCAGAGTGGGTGTGAGGAATTCGTGACACAAGGAGAAGCAACCTGTTCTTGAGGCTCCTAAAGTGGTTGCTCAAGGTGTAGGAATGCAATCTAGACATTACGGTTCCCCTATTGTTCTTTCTTCAGGCTCTCATGACGATGGGTATGAGACTCACTCATACTATCATTGCTTTCTCCTGACCATGACTGAGCTCATGGGTGTCGACGAGGAGGTTCTTGCGGTTTCCCCAATTACTATAATGGCACTGTGTCATGTTGTTAGGTCTAGTGCTTGTATTGACAAGAAAAAGAGAATGGTTTTTCTTCACACTGAAGTGAGAACCAGGAGTGGTTACCTATATCGAGGTCATGTGTTTGCTAAGTGATGTTGGTGGGTGATGTGGGTTGCTGGGGTGGTGTTTTTTACTGTCAAGTGTTGTTCCAGTGGTTTAGTTTTGATATGGATGTGTGTGTGCGTGGCATGTTGTTTTTTGTTTTTTCTCTAACTGGTTACTGGCATGTAACCATTTTCATTCCTCGGTCTTATTATTGTTATTTCTAATGACGAGGAATTTTTGGAATGTGAATTTTATTTTCATTTCATTTGGATGAAATTCATTTTGAAATAAACAATAGAGCCCATTCCTTGTTGCTCTCTTGCGCTATAAAGGGGATTCCATGGCTCATAGTTTGGGTTTGATGTTTTTTGTTCTGAAGCTTCGAGTATGTGCTGTTAGTTTTTACTGTCGGGTTTTTGAAGGAATTAACTATTTAATATTTCTAGGTTGGGAATAGTATGAAACACTTTTCTTATGTAATAATAGATGTTGAAGAAAATAAAAAATCTATTAGAAAAAATTCTCTCTTGGTTATATTTCATGGATTGTGAATGATTTTATCAATGGTTTATTCATTCAGCTTCAATGGTATATTTGAATGTATACTTCATTTTCCTACTTTAACTTAATGAGTTAATCAAATGCTTGAAAATGAGTTATAGATTTGTGATGATATACTCAGGATTGATTAAGGAGTATTGTTTTAAACACTGAAAAATCTCATAGTGTAAAGAACTATGGTGATAAGTTCATGATGTATGGGTTATGTTTTGTATAACTCTCACCCGATGGATGAGGCAATAGGTATTTTTTCCAAGATTCTTTTAGAAGTGCAGGACTGTGGCTCTAAGTGTGGTGATTCAAGATTTGAAAATTTTGAAAAAATTAAATCCTATCTCTTTCGAGATACAAATCTTACATTAATCTTATTCTTCTTCCTCTAGATAGTTGTTATTGTTCTTTGGTTTGCCAACACCAGGATAATTTCTATGTAATTGCGTTGGTGGAGAACGTATCTCTATGAAGAAGTGTTCTTATAGGTATAAAATATTTTTATCAACACCCTTAGGAAAACCCTCCTTGGTTTCACAGAGACAAAAGTGTAGGAGATTTCAGTCTTTTGACTGAATCTCGTTAGTTGGCCATTAGCTTTGTAGTTTCTTGAGTATAGAGTTTGGAAACCTCTTAGAGCATTATGAAGACTTAATGGGTAAATGTTTAAAACACCAAAAAATAATAGGTCAGATAATTAGCAGTGCAAGAATAAATCAATAACACATTAGAGACACATGAACACCAAGATTTTAGACATGGAAACCTTGTTAGGGGAAAAACCACAGTGAATGTTAGTCCACAAGATTATACCCTATTAGAAGTATAATGAAGAATGAAAAGGGAATTCACTTGCATTCGGGCACACTTCCTAGAGCTTATTGGTCAAAGGAAGGCTCATTTCCTTACATACAATAATCAAATTAAATCCATTTGATGAGTTTGAACTGAAGTAATAGCTTCTACAAAATCCTGATTTCAATTTCAATTAGGCATACAAAAACTTCCACACACTCTAATCAAACTTGTTCACACTCTTCTCTGCTCTTGAATTATTTGAACTTTATTCGCACATGTACATCTCTTGCACACACTGAGAATTTACTTAAAATGAGGAAAACAAACACTTATATATATCTGCTATGCAGATTTACATCCACTATTTAGTCAGCCTCAAATAAAAAATAAATTACAATTGTCGACCTCAAAACATGAATAAATTTTAATGTGTGCCAACACAAGTCAGTCACAACATAGTGAGGACCCAAAAAAACACCTTAGAACATGCCAAACAAGAAAATATCAATCTTCATGGATCCGTAACATGCTACTACCATCATGTTGGCTAAGAACATGAAAACTCGAGCACACACCAGAAAAATCTCTGATCATGAACACTCTGATCAATGTGAATGTACAACAAGGATAGATTACAATCTAGAATCATCCATGAACATCATAGATACATGCAAAACAATTGAAATTACTATACTTTCATCCAACAACACCATCTATAGAAACTGATTAATTGTATGAACATAGATCTTCATAACTTCAACAAATCTTGATGTGAACCTCTAAAAATTTTAGACAACATACTAGAAAGCTTCAGCAACAAACCATTTGAAGTGCACCTTTAGATCTTCAACGTATAAAACTTTGCAACGTTCTGACTTTCTCAACTTCACTAGTTGCTTGCAATATTATTTTTTATAATTTTCTCAATATCCTTTACATATACAACCTTAAGCATCATTAATGATAGTAGTGTTGACATTAACCGCAACCACATATCAATAATGCAACCACAACATCCAACAATCTCCCCCTTTGGCATTGATGGAAACACATGATGTGAAAAATAATGTCACCAACCCAACTACCTCTTCTCCAACAATCTCCCCTTAAGATTGTGCACTCTTCTCCTATTTCCTTGTTCTCCCATATTTTTGGCATTTCTCTCCTCTCCCCCTTTGACATAAATGGAAAAGGTACACATGATTTGAATCATCTGACTACTCTCCCTAGCTAGTAGCCACCATAACATCAATCTAGAATAAGATATGGCTATGAATTCATGGACTAATGCAAGGACCTACATCTTAGTTCTAATTAGGAGGAGAAATCACCCCTAACTTGCCTCTAAGGTACTCAAACTTATCCTAAGCAATGAATTAGTAAACATGTCTGCAATTTTCTCCTTGGTAGGTATATACTCCAGTCTAACTTATTTGTCACTTACTTTATCTCTCAAGAAGTGATATTTGATGGATATATGTTGTCTTTAAACGTAGCATTGGATTCTTGGAAATATTTATGGTGCTTGAATTGTCACAATATATGGAAATGGGTTCTTCATACTCAATTCTAACATCTCTCAACATTCGCTTCATCCATAATACATGGGTACAACTATTTGTAGTAGCAATATATTCTGCCTCAACAGTGGATAATGAAAAAGACTTCAATTTTTTCCTTAGCCAAGATACCAATTTCTTCCCTAAGAAGAATGTACCACCACTATTACTCTTCTTGTTTTCCACATCTCTTACCCAATCAGCATCAGTGAAAGCACTTAGGATAAGATCATCATCCCTAGGATACCAAAGACCAAGATCAACTATCCATTTTAGGTATTTGAAAATTATTTTTGTAGCAGTTACATGAGATTCTTTAGGATCAGCTTGAAATCTAGCAACCATGCATACAACATTCATTATATCTTGCCTGGTATGAGTCAAATAGAGTAATCCACCAATCATTGACCTATATCTTGTCTGATTTTCTTTAGAAGAATCATCATTCTATGTAATTTTTCATCCAACTACCATAGGCATACCAATCGGCTTTGAATCTTCCATGCCAAACTTTTTCAGTAGCTCTTTGACATACTTAGACTGAGATATGAAAATTCCATCATCTAACTAAGTAATTTGCAGTCCTTAAAATAATTTCAGCTCTCCTATCATTGACATTTCAAATTCACTTTTCATTTCATCTGCAAAATTCATACACAAATCATCATCTCCTTCAAAAATAATGTCATCAACAGAGACTTAAATGATCAATTCTTTATTATGATCCAACTTGAAATACAAATTGTTTTCAACAGCACCTTTATTGAATCCAAGACTCAATAAGTATTTATCCAATCTAGCATACCAAGTTCTAGGAGCTTGCTTAAGTCGATATAGATATTTCTTCAATTGACATACCATGTACTTTTCATCAGTCAATTGAAATCCATCTGGTTGTTCAACATAAACTTCTTCTTCTCGCTCATCATTTCAAAATGCTGAATTTACATCCATTTGATAGACTTTATAATTCTTGAAAGTAGCATAAGCAAGAAATAATCTTACAGGTTCAATTCTAGCAAAATGGGAGATTTTTTCTTCAAAATCAATACCTTCCATCTATGAGTACCCTTTACAAAATAGTCTTTCTTTGTTTCTGACCACTTCACCTTGCTCATTCAGTTTATTTCAAAACACCCACTTGGTTCCAATCACATTTTTTTCCTAAGGTCTACGAACAAGATACCATGTATCATTCTTCTCTATCTGGATTAGTTCTTCTTTCATGGATTCCATCCAGTGTTCATCTTTGCATGCTTCATTGATATTGCTAGGCTCGGCTTTGGAAATTAGATAGTACTCTTCCAAAATTCTTCTTCTAGTTTGCACACCTTTTCTCTTATCTCCTATGATCTAACTATTAGAGTGATTTCGCTTTACATATTTAGGATTTTTAGGATTTTCTCTAACTTTTTCTTCTTGTGTTCTTTATTTAGCACTTTTTCTAGTCTCTACCTCTTGATTCCCTTGGTTCATTGGAAAAATCTGAAGTTGATTCTATGTTTGAACATTATTTCCATTGTCAGTATCATGTTGATCATTTGAATCATATCCACTACATCTGGATGGTCAAACAATATCTTCATCAACTTTGACATTTTCACTTTGAACCATTTTCCTTAACCTCTTATTAAAGCACTGATAAGCTTTAATTTTAGTAGAGTAGCCCAAAAAGATTCCTTCATCACTTCTAGCATCAAACTTTCCTATATCATCATCTCTCTTGATGTAACATTTTCTTCCAATTTTTTTGAAATACTTGATAGTAGGTTTATAACCAAATCATAGCTCAAAAGGTGTCTTACCAAAATTAATGTTGGCATTCACCCTGTTAATGGTATACACAAAAGTACTTACAACTTCTCTCTAGTAGAAATGAGAAACTTTTTCTTCTAGCATCATGGTTCTAGCAGCTTCTAGAATGGTTTTGTTCTTTCTTTCAACAACTCCATTTTGTTGAGGGGTCCGGGGAGTAGATAACTGTCTTTGGATTTCATGCTCTTCTCAGAAAGAATTGAATTCTTGAGAAGTGAATTCACCACCTCTTTCTGACCTTAGACATTTGATCTTCTAACCTATCTCATTCTCTGCCATAGATTTGAAACTTTTGAAATTTTCTAATGCTTCATGTTTTTCTCTTAAGAAGGCAACCCATATCATTCTAGAATAATCACCAATGAGCAACATAAAATACCTTTCACCTTGTAGAATTCTAATTCTGGATTGACCACATAGATCATTATGTATCAAATCTAGTACTCCATTAGAGCTATATTGTTTTCTCTAGAAATAAATTCTTGTCTGCTTTCCCATCTGAAATTCCTTGCACATAGTGTTAGTAGGCTTCACTAATTGAGGAAGATCTCTAACTATTTGAGTAGTGCTTATCTTTACAATATTATCAAATTTCACATGACACAACCTCCTATTCCATAACTATCTTACATAAATCTAAGCAATTAAGTAACTTTCACTAGCAGCACTCAGATGAAAGATATTACCTTTTGAATTGGTACCTGAAGCAATCATATTTCTAGAACTTCCCCTTATTCTGTAATAACCATCCTTGAATTGAATATTTTAACCCTTGTCTACCATCTGTCCAACACTCAACAAGTTATGCTTTAAGCCTTCTACATAAAGAACATCATCAATATTGTGCTTACCACAAAAATAAATAGTGCCTTTTCCATGAATCACACCAGAAGTGTGGTCTCCAAATCCTACAACACCTCCATCATATTCTTCCAGGCTTATGAACTTTCTTTTGTCACTAGTCATATCATGTGATCATCCGCTGTCAATTACCCACTCATCATTTTCTTCAATTTTTGCTACAAGAGATTTCTCAACATTCACATTACTAGTAGATTCAATGAACACCTAACCATTTGCTTTGATTGCAATAAATACCCATTCATCTTCATTTCCAGTTTCTTTGTCAGATTCTTCATTAGTTACACCTTCTTCAACATAGTAGCATTTCCTTTGAAATCTAATCTTCTCAAGTTTGTACTTTGAAACTCTTTCAAGGAATCTAGATGCAAAATGACCTATTTTACTACAAGAAAAAAATTTAATAGGTATATTTACTTTGTACTTACCATGACCTCTGGCTTCTCTTTTCATAATCAATAATTCCAGTTCTTCAAATTCTCTTTCTCCATCTTTTATCTTTTTCTCTCATCTTCATATTTGAATGTCCTTTTGGAACTCTCATGCAGATTGTATCTTTGTTGGATTTTTCTAGATACTATAGCTTTGAATGCAGATTCAGTCTTAGGAGAAAATTCACCAAATTCACTTAACTCAAAGGAAGCAAGTTTTCCAATCAGCATGTATGATATAATATTTTTCACTGTCCTGAGTTCATCAATATCATGAGCTCTTGTTTTATAGGAGGGAAGCACATATCTAAATATCTAGGCACAATTTCTTCTTCATCCAAGGTTCCACCAACACATCTAATACTCATCACCAGTTCATTTATCTTTTGAGAAAAAGATAGGATGTTCTCATCTCCACTCATCTTCATGTCTTCCCACTTCCCTTTTAAGCTTTGTTTCTTAGCACTTTTCACTAGTTCATCTCCTTCATACAATGTTTCCATCTTTTTCCAGATCTGATATGTAGTCTTCAATCATAACACATTTCTCATTTTCGAGTCTGTCAAAGCAATCAACAATGATTCAATATCCTTGGTACTAGATTTTTCTTGCTTGATCTCATCTTTAGAGGATGGACCATTCTGAGGAATAGTATATGCACTTTGTGTAATATTCCAGAAGGGTTCTCCAATGCACTTCAAATGACACTTCATTCTGACTTTACATAAAGAGTAGTTTGTACCATCAAATCTAGGACTATCCTTCTTTTATGATGCCATCTCGGATCTCCTCAAGCTATTAAAATTCTTTAAAGTAACTAGCTCTGATACCAATTGTTGGAAAAAAAAGGATAGACAACTGAGAGAGGGGGGTGAATCAATTGTTTCAAAAATCAAACTTATTCAACATTAATCAACCTTAAAACATAGATCAGATAATTAATAGTGCAAGCATAAATCAATAACACACTAGAGACACATGAACACCAAGATTTTATACATGGAAACCCTATTAGGGGAAAAAAACATGGTGGATGTTAGTCCACAAGATTATACCCTGTTAGAAGTATAATAAAGAATCAAAAGGGAATGCACTTGCATTCAGGAACACTACCTAGAGCTTACTGCTCAGAGGAAGGATCACTATCTTACATACAATAATCAGATTAAATCCATCTGATGAGTTTGAACTAAAGTAATAGCTTCTACAAAATCCTGATTACAGTTTTGGTTAGGCACACAAAAACTTCCACACACTCTTCCACACTCTGCTAAAACTTCTTCACACTCTACTCTACTCTTGAGTGATTTGAACTTTATTCGCACATGTACATCTCTTGTACACACTAAGCACTGCCTCAAAATGAGGAAAACAAACTCTTATATATATCCACCACATGGATTTATATCCACTATTTAGTCGGCCTCAAAACATGAATAAATTTTAATGTGCACAAACACAAGTCATTCAAAACATAGGGAGGACCCAAAAAAACACCTTAGAGCATGCCAAACAATAAAATATTAATCTTCATAGATCCAAAACACACTACTACCATCATGTTGGTCAACAACATGAAAACTCGAGAACACATAAGAAAAATATCCAATCACAAACACTCTGATCAATGTGAATGTATAGCAAGGATAGAGAAAAATCTAGACTCATCAGTGAACATTGCAGATACATGCGCAACAACTGAAATTACCAGACTTTCATCCTCTTCATCCAATAACACCATCTACAGAAATTGAATAATTGTAGGAACACAGATCTTCATAACTTCCACAAATCTTGATGTGGACCTCTAAAATTTTTGAACAACATAGTAGAAAGCTTCAACAACAAACCCTTTGAAGCACACCTTCATATCTTCAACGTACAGAACTTTCCAACATTATGACCTTCTTAGCTTCACTACCTGCCTGCAATATTATTTTTAACAATTTTCTCAATATCCTTGACATATACAACCTTAAGCATCATTAATGCTAATAGTGTTGACATCAATGAGACAATGAGAAAAGGTCTCATAAACTTAGAGGTGTCACTTAAAAGAGTTATTATATATATATTTAAATGAATATGGTCAATGAATCAATTTAGTAGGTATTCGATTATTTAAACCATTTTCCTAAAGTTACTACTTCTCTAAGGTTGGATTCTTAATGTGGGTTCCCATTAATAAGAGGTTAAATAAATATGATATTTCACATTAATTATCTTATCAAACATAAATGATAAATATTTAAATTATATATATAATGTTATAGGAATTTAAATTTGAACCTTGATCAATACAAGATGAGTGAGAACTCTTTTAATCTAGTGAGAGTAAATTATCAATTTTATTTAAATAAATTTAAAAATTAGTTATAATGTTAATTAATTTTAGTTTGAGAAAACTTCCAATTTAATTTGGGTGGTTTCATTTTTTCAACTTAATCCCTTTTGAAATTTATCCCTGCTTAGAAATAAAGAATGAGGAACTTGAACTATAACTAATGTGCAAATATAATTGAATAGTGATATTTAACATGAATATTTATATACTGAAATGACTCATGGTTAACTATTTAGGTGTATCGATATATATGTGTACAAGAAATAAATATTAAATATAATTATATACTTTACACACATACACACAAATACCAAAGGAATTTCGTATGCATTAATATTGACAGGTTGATATTCTTGTAGTAAATCTAGTTTTATCTACTCATATTAATTAAGATTAATTTATGAATTAAATCGTTGCTGCTATTTTGGGACAAGAAAGAATATAAAATTGTAGACATGTAAAATTGACCTAACACCTATCACACACCCTAAAAAACATCGAAAAAAATTGAACAACATCGAACGACATCCAAATAACATCAAACAACATCCAAAAATTCTAATTCCCCCTATTAATTGAATAAAACAATATTTTTTAATTAATACACTTTTTCATCATTTTTGACTAATTAAATAAATTTCATTTATTTAATAAACTCATAAAAGCACTATTTATATTATTAATTGAATAAAACAGCATTATTTAATTAATTCATGTTTCATCAATTTTGACCAATTAAATAAATTATCTTTATTTAATGAAGTCCTTATCTCACTTTATTTTGTCCTCATTGACTAAATAACACCAAATATTTAATTACATCACTAAATCACCTTATTCCCCTAAGTTAATTGAATTATTAAATCATAATAATTTAATTAACACACTTTACCTCTAAACTTTGAATAATTAAATCAAACTATTCAAATCATTCATCAAAAATCAATTCAAGTTAATGCAACTTTTTTTGCAAAAGTCAAACTTGATTTGCACATTCGACTCCAAAAAGGAATTAATTAATTAAATCAATTAATCAATTATCATCACCCACTTTCCAATTGACCAAATTATGATTGTTGACTGAGCAATCTAATTTTTTGAGTAATCAATCTATTTCTTAACTAAACCATCTAAATCATGACCGATCAATCTAAATCCTCACTGATCAATCTAAATCTTGACTAACCAGTATATTTCTCAATCACACAAATTATGCAATATACTTTTCACAATCTAGTCATTTCTAAATCCTCTCAACACCTTTCGACCCTTGATTTTTGCTCCAACATTGTTGAATCTTGATCGTCTATTTCAAATCTCATTTTCTATGTAACAACCCTCTTTCCTCACAAAAAAATGGTCAAAGAGTCAATGTAATTTGCATAAAAAAGTAATTCCAACATTCAAACCCACCATTAGAGCTTCAACACTTCTTCGATAAACCAACATCAACAAAGTTCTTCAAATCCTTCCACATGAACTATGGAGGCTTCAAGGTGATATGAAGAATCCGATATCACGTGAAAACACTCCAACACGAGATGGGTAATAATTTCATATTTGAATTCAATTGCTTATATTTGTCATTTTCATGTGTTTGAATTTAGTAATCTTAATCGTTCATTTCGTAAGTGTAGGATTAAATCTAGATTAGTGTGTTTGATCTTAGATTAGATTCTGATTTTATTTACATTTATCTTATTTGCATCTAATGATTTTCCCCCTCACACATTTTGGCATGCTCGGTGGGACCATGGTCCCCTACACTAACATTTGTATGAGCTATTTTTGAAGATGTAGATTCCAGAATCACACTTATAGAATTTTTCACGCATTGCCCCAAAAATGTTTGCAATTTCTTGTCAAGAAAATTGTGCACTTGACTCTAAAACACGCCCATCTGACACTAAGAACCACACAATTTTACAAAATTTCTAAGCATTTGAAAGTTGACAAGGGCACACTTTCTCTAAACCTATGCTTTTCTCTCTAACAGATTGTGAACTTGACTTTGATTTCAATGCATTTTCTTTGACAGACTTTGTTCATGAGATTTGCAAATTTGTAACTAATTTCATGCTAACAAATGCCTATTTTTGAATGTGTGAAAGGTGATAACATGTTTGAATGTAGAATTTAAGAAACACTAACTTGTTTTCTATAGGGAAGATGAACAATCAAAGCACTGTAGATTTACCAATATTTTTTGTTAAGTTAAGAATATTTGTTTTGGTGCATAAAAATAACAAACAAACTTTGTTTTTAGTTCTCTTAAAATTAGCTATTTCAAAGCTTTCTTAAAGTAGGAATCGTTATTTGGTGATTTAAAAAGAACAATACAAATACACACTTTGTTTTGGTGCTATTAAAAATTGAACCATTTCATGCTTTCTTAAATTAGGATCCTTTATTTGGTCCTTTAAAAAGAACAACACAAATGAATATTTCATTTTGGTGCTCTTAAAAATGAACCATTTCAAATTTTTCCTAAGTTAGGAATTATCATTTGGTGCATAAAAAGAATAAATATTTCAATTAAGGTGCTCTAAGAAAGAACTCTTTCCAATTTTTCATAATTAGGAACTTTCATTTTGGTGCATAAAAAGAAAAAACACAAAATGATTTCCCTTTGTTCACGCACACTCATTTTTACTTTTTTTTTACCAAGTTAAGACTAGGATTGATTTCTTAGAAACACTCAGATTTGGGCTTAAAAATGAACAAGTTATTCTTTTTGTCCTGCACCATTGATATCTTAAGTGATTGGTATCTAGAATACTTCGTATTGGTGCAATTAAAAAGAACAAGTTGTTTTGTTTTATTCATATAATTTTGGGGATAGAACTGCTCAAGGTGCTTAGAAAGAATCAACCTACTATAAAGTGTTTTTTGTGCATTCAATGTTTGTATTTAAGCTAGATGGTTTTCTTCTCCCCTCGCACCTTTTGGTGATCTTGGGTGAGCTAAAACATCTTGAGGTTCACATATTTTTCAAGCATACCTTTTAGAGGGTCTTCCTATTGAGATACATCCCGCATTGGAGAACCCATAGGTGACCAAAGTAGTACTTTCATTTTGGATTGCTATTTAAATAAGTTGTGAGTGTGAAAAAATATCATAATCCCGGTGGGTGTTGCTGGCCTATGTCGATTTATTCTTCCTTAGTATCCTTGTGATGCATAAAAACTCACAAGGGCTGGGAGGTCTCTTAATTGAGAAATTTTTTGCATGTATAGAGGCTCAAAAATAATATCCCCAGAACATTACTAAGTGCCAAAAGATTTTTAGAAGCTACCCCTTTATCCAAAAAAAATATTTGAAACTGGTGCATCAGAATTTACTTCCAAGAAGTTACTTGCAAGGTACGACTACAGACCCACACCATAATTTTCATGTAAAATGATCTTTTTTTAGCATGATTAAGGCCAAACTAAAAGAATGGTTTCTATCCAATAGGGTGATAAATGCTTGTTTGTGTTAAACTTTCCAAATACATGGACAAAAAAATCTTCACATAAAATTATGTGCTTGATCAAAAAAGAACACATCTAAACAAACACTGAAATGATGGTCAAATGATAAACCCTTTGACTTAGTGTATTCTTTTAAAAGAAGCCCTATGTTTGCAATCCTTGAAAGTATTTTTCCTTAAAGGTTTCCAAATATTCAGGCTACATTGATAAAATTATACATTTTTGAGCTATGGCTTGGGTGTCATGATTTCATAACTTAAGCTATATAGATGAAGGTCACATAATACCATGCTTTTTGAGTCAATCCAAGTGTTGTTGTATCACTTACCATACTCCAAACACAAAGAAACTAAGAGAAAAACCAACTTAAAATTGCAATAATCCAAAGAAATATTGTTCAAACTAGAAAAAAAACACATAAGACCGCCTTTGTATAGTATTCCAATGCAGTTGCTAAAAGGTCATTGCATTTGCTCTATGTCCTAGAAAATTTCACTAATTAAAATTAGTTGCATCTGATAGAAACTAAGCACTTGCTATGAGACCCACACACTTTCTTTTATTTCCTTTCATTTTCTTCTAAGAAACTAGTGCACTTTCCACTAAGATGCTCACATTTTCCCAAGAAACTCACTTTTTCCTAAGCATCCATTGCATCTAACAAAAACACATAGAAGTTGCACTTGCTTTTCCTAGCTCACACCTGCTTCTCCAAAACCTAAGAACTTGACACATTATGGAAACACTTGATAAATTTGGTTGCTTTTACTCATAGTCTTGTGCATTTTCTTAGAAACCAGTGTTAATTCTCTATCATCCTAATAGTTAGGAAAAAATATCAGAGCTATTTACAAGATCATTGTTAGAACGAAATAGTTTAAAAAATAGATAATTCATATAGTTCCTCGTCCACCAATTCCATCCTACTTGTTAGAAATAAAAATAAAACAAACCACTAGGATCATTCCTTCACTCAGACATCTTTGATATTAATAGTTACTTGGGACTCGTATATATTTCAAGTAAGCTTTCCCACAACATATCCTCTATACAAGGAAGTGAAATATTGACCCTAGTCCTTCAAAAATTTTATTTCTAAAAAGTAGCACTATTCTAAAATAGAACTCAAACCTTAGGGTCTTGAGCTTCATAGAAACCATCTCATACACCATCACACTTTATGACCATCTAGTGACTGACTACTCTAGTTCAACACTCAAACCTTGTAGTATCGGTCCCATAGCCTAGTCTCACACACATTGAAGGTGAACAAACTAATATCATTAGTATTTTAAGAACCTTCAGATTTGAGAAAAATGAAACACCCAACTAGTGGAGAAATGTAACACAAATCTTAGATGAAGAGGAAGATAAAGTAGACATAGCAGCCAAAAGACCCTTGTTACCAACACATGTGTGGAAATAGATATATATCACTATTAATTTTTGGCAAGAGAAAAATCCTTAGGTGGCGATCCATTTACATCTTTCAAATAACCCTACAAAAAAAAATTCCAAAGGGTTCATCCAAAGAAGGTATCTCACCAACCAAAATACACTATACCATTTCTATTCATACTTTGCATCAATAGGCCAAATCTTTTTTAGAGGCTAGGAGTTATGAAAAATGTTCAAAAAATATTAGAATTGTTTATGACAACTGCAAGATCGCAACATAGGAAGAACATGGAAGCGAACAATAAAAATGTTAGCATCCCACCAAGAAACATCATAAATAGTGGAAGAGACTCATGAAGCTATCAAAAAGTGACCTTACAATAGGGTATTGAGTATCAAAACATCCTAAAAATATGTCAATCCATTACCCAAATCACTATTATCAAGGGTCACAACACCAAGTAGGGAAACAACATCAACGGTTTGAAAATCACCATCAAGGAATAAGTCTGGAACATCAAATTTCTCTAAATAAAATTTATAAAAAGATTGAATAAATTAAACGAGATTGAAATATGACCTATCATCAATGACATATTCAAGTTCGGAACATTACATATCCACAACAAACAAAAATCATTCCACAAACACCTCAATATCCACATCAACAACACTTCCAATATCTATAGTATCAAGAAGTTATGCAAAACCAAGGTGTAACTCAAGTGCAATATAAAAATGTACCTCAATCATAGTATCAGAAGTTTTACAACACCAAGGTGTACCTCAAGTGCAATATCAAAATATACCTCAAACACAATATCAAGGATTTGCTCAAAATCAAGAGAAAAATAATCAAGAAAAACCATAGAGGAAGAATTACCAAACAAGAAGGAAATTCACCCCTTTGGGAGAGACTTTAGAGGTAATAATGCACAAAATATTACAACAAGAACTTATCAAAATCAATGAAATTACATATTATGGTGAACCAAACTTTAAAATTCCTTGGTATAACAAGTATGAACAATGTGAGTTCCACAAAATAAAGGTTCATCCAATGAACAAATCTGCTATACTCAAACATCTCAGCCAAGACCTTATGGATCAGGGAGAAATAGCTATTAACATTCAAGGGCCATCTATCAATGACAATAATGATAATATCTAAAACTCAAATGTTAAAAACAACAATTAAGAGCTATCTATCACTAATCACATTAATGATATCTCTACATCATCCAATGAGCAAGAGGACATAAACCAAGAAGTTATTCCCAAGCATGATCAAAATCAATCACCCAAGTCTAGTAATGATCCACTCCAAGATATATTGGCATCATTTAACCTCATGGCAGTACATATTGATGATCAAGAAACTCTTAATCTAACACTTATACCCAATGCAAAAATCTAAGCCAAGAGTTATCACCTATATGTCCACATTTTGAGGAAATCCAATGATCCTTTACAAGCAATCATTTATTTGAAATTGATCCATATCAAGAATGTGAACCAAAGAATATCAAAAATTATACCACACATAGTCAAGATCAAGAATCCCAATCATCAAAATACTACAATGACTTGGCAGATATCTTCCAAGACATCCAAGGTTTTCCAAAAGAGAAACACATCCATATTGCAAGAAAACATATACCTACCCATGAGATTCTTTCTCCTAATGGATATGTAGATGATCTTCACTCAAGATAAGAGTCTCATATTCTTGATGAAATTACCAAGGAATAAGAATCACCTATTCTTAGTATCTTTACATATGATCAAAGCATAGAAAAATCTATAGACATATCTGAAATTGATCAAGAAGAAGCATAAAGATCAGAAACATCCTCTAGGTAGATTTAAGACATCAAGAATGAAAATATGGAGCATAGTATCTTAAAATCAGAAAAGATAACTAGAAATCCTAAGCGAAAGAGAATTGGGTATACAACATTCAAAGAAGCACCAATATATTTTGAAGGGCCATGAAAATCTGATATTTCATAGGATCAAGTTGAAAATATCAATCGGGAAGTTATCCCACATATGGAGGATTCTAAAAATGAAAAAGTTATCACATTTGAATATCCACAATAAAGTAGAGAAGGATTAGCTCCTTGTTTCCAAGGTAAGACATCCTATTATAAATTAACAATTTCAACAGAAGAATTATCAAGGCAGAGGAGTAGGACTACATGACATGGTATTCCAAAAATAGTGTAGATTATTAGAAATTCTAAGCATCAACGTCTTGGTTATTCAACAAGTAAGGGATATAAACATATTAGTGATACCTCTATAATACTAGAGGGGAAACATTATCTAATGCAAGCATCAAAATAAAGAGAATGAAGAGTCCTTATGATAAAATCGCTACCAATGCTACGACTATCCATATCATGAATCTTCATCCACACATATTTCAACCCTCTGATTGAGACGAACAAAAAAATCAAAACCTATATCAAAGAAAGGAACAAGTTGTTGAAGGAAAATAATTAGTAAAACAAAATGGACAAGAAAAATTCAAATGGATACAAAAGAAAAAGAAAGAAAATCATCCCTATCAAAATCCATTAGTGAAAGAAACTATGGGGAAAATTAAAAAGGGAAGTTCATTCATAAAAAATGTCCAACAATGTAAAAGCAAGCTTCAAGAGCGACCTACAAGGTATATCAAGTTGTTGGTCCCAATTGAATCTCCATCTCCACCCATCATTGCTCATTGTCCCAATTTTGGAAAATAAAAGGTTCCAAATTATTGACAAATCCATCTAAATATCATATCCCTCAATGCATTTCCCCATCCATGATATCAAACCCTCACATTGACCATTTATTGGCAGTAACTCTTTATCATAATTATTTTAAGGGAAATCTCTCTCGATGTACACATTCAAGCACTTGTATCCAAGAAAAAAACTCCTCCAAGCAGGATATCATTGGAACATCATGACAACAACAACAACCATATCATCATCAAAAGAATCTACATCAACACCACTAACTAGTTAAACATGAGCAAACAAATTTCATCATAATGAAAACTTGGTAAACATGGGTCTTGTGTGACATCAATAATCAATAAAAAAAAAAAAAAATCAAGAAAATAGTCAAGAGAAAATTTGTCCTCTAGTGAAAACCACTATGGTGCCGCTTTCAACAAGTACCGTGATGAAAACCTGGAAAACAAGCATCATGTGTAGAATTGAGCATCTACATGCACCATTTTAGGTGGAAGCATCTCAACTTATCCATAATAAATCCAATCTATTTTTATCCAAATCCAACTTATATTGATCTTGACAAATGTTTGGTGTACACTTTACACTTTCTTATGGAAAACATCTTGACATGGGTCACTATCATTGACCCTATATTATCCAGCATTATTTGAACCATGAGGCATTTTCCAAAAGGTGCATACTCTATCCAAACATGTTATCCTATCACAAGATAACCCATTACCTACATTTCTAGACACTAGGGGTAGATACTTACATATTGCTTTAGAATAAATCTTGATCTATGTCTTCTAGCTCATAGTGTGATCTAGAAATTATCCCAACAAGGTGAACCACCAACGCACTACCAGGGTAACCCTCAAAATATTTCATCCTAATAACAAGGTGTACCACCAAAACACTACCAACATGAATTATTCCTTCACTCAATAATTCTAAGATACCAACAGTTGCTTGAACATCATGGCTAGTTCAAATAAGATTTTATGCAACATATAATCTAGAAAAACAAAGTAAATTATCAATCCAATTTTTCATTATCTTAGCACTATCAGTGTAACCTTCAAAACATTTTGTTTCAACAACAAGGTAACCCGCCAATGCACCACCAGGGTAACCTTCAAAACATTTTGTTCTAAAAACAAGGTGTACCACCAACACACTACCAACGTAACCTTCATAGATACCAACAACATGGATTATTCCTTCACTCAAAAATTCTAAGATATCAATAGTTTCTTGAACCTCACAGGTAGTTTAAGTACGCTTCTTTATAACATATCCTTTAGAAAAACAAAGTGAAATATCAAACTAAGTTTTCACTATCTTAGCACTATTAGGGTAACCTTAAAAATAATTGGTTCCAAGAACAAGGTATCCTGCGAACACACCACCAGGGTAACCTTCCAAAAATTTTGTTCCAACAACAAGGTGTACCACCAATGCAGTACCAAGGTAACCTTCAAATATACCAAGAACGTGGATTTTTCCTTCACTCAAAAATTCTAAGATATCAATAGTTGTTTGAACCCCATAGCTAGTTCAAGTAAGATTTTCCACAACATATCCTCTAGAAAAACAAAGTGAAATATCAATCCAAGTTGTAAAAATCTTACACCCTACGAAAAAGGGTAAAAATCCAAAAAAAAATAGAAAAAGCAGAAAAAAATCAAAAAAATCAAAAAATCAAAAAATCAAAAAAACAAGAAAAATAGTAAAGAGAAATAAAATTTTCTTTAAGTAAAAACCACTTTTTGGTGCTTCTAGAATGGTTTTCGTAGTGAAAACCTAGCAAACAAGTTATATGTTCAAATAAAACCCGCATCATTATCTATAAGAACTCCACAACATCCACCCATCCATTTTCACAATAAAACATGTATCCAACCATGGCTTGTTACTAATTAATGAAATTTGTCTTGTATTCAACTAGGGGAAACTTCCTAAAGCTTGTTTTGGATTAGACGTTCAAAATTCCTATCATGGTTAGAAAACAACAACAATCAAAACATCAAAAAACAACAAAAAGCAAAAATATGTGAAAACATCAAAAACAAAATAACATCATTGGGTTATTCCTTTATTCAAAAATCTAAGATATAAAATTTTGTTTCAACCCCATAGCTAATTCAAGTAGGTTCCTTATGCAACATATCCTTTAGACACAAAAGTGGAATATTAATCCAAGTTATCAATGTTGTTTATCCCAAAACCATTTTATGCTTTGAGTCAAACGGTCGAACTACGTGGTATCTTTGTGTACAATGTTGGCATGGCTTAAAAACCCCCGAGACCCTAGGTCAGTCCCCTTAGGTTTCTATCATGATTTATTTCAACTTAGTCAAAAATACAAATCCAAAAACAATAAAAAAATATAAAATCACAAAACAGTCAAAAAATACAAAATCCAAAAATATTCACAAAATAGAAAAGGTTAAAAAAATTCAAAAACAAAGAAAACTACGAGCCTCTGTGTGTATAAAATAGGCAAGTCTTATCTCTGATGAGCCCCATAAGCCCTAGGTTAGTCCCCTAAAAACAACAAAAACATCATAAAACTTATAAAATAAAAAATGGCCCACTCCATCTTCACAATCCACAATAAACCTTTCACCCATAAGAAATAAATGATCACACTCAACCATTGAAAAAACAAGCAAACCAACAAAGAAAACATCAAAAGCTAGAACTTTCAAGCAAGAAATCATAAAGCTCTAACTATAAAGAAACAAAAACAAACCCAAGTATCAACTACCCATCTTTTGAAAATTAACCAACAACATCCTAAGGTATGCCTTAACATATCCATTCCTACAATAGGCATGATCAACATTGGATAATAGCCCCACCCCAAAGAAATATGGCAAGTGATACTACAACTGTGTTTTTAACTTTTTATAGTCTTATCTTTTTTATTTATTTTATTGACTCATTCCTAGGATCTCTTGAGGATTTCCATAACGATATAGATAGGAAGGAATGGGGGCAATTGAGTGTCATTTCGATTTTCTATTTGTAAGATATTGTGTAATACTACCATGCTGAGTACTTTCTTTATTCAGTGTATAAGAGTTTTATTGAAACAATTTGTGAAGTAGTTACATGTTAGGTGTTCCATACCTTTCGATGTGATTGGTCCAAATTTTTTTTAACATAACCCAACTATATACTTTAAAAAAATATATCAATATGTCTGGTATGAACAATACTACTCTTTATTTGTAGAGTCAAATTCCATGCAATGGATACAAAGTCGCCTTGGTCATCAATATCTTGGTGCATTATATCTATTTGCTACATCAAATAGGATTTCTCAAAAATGTGAATTCTCTAAGCAAAGCGAAAGCAACATCATCAATTAGCAACAAAAAAATTCTATCCATCATCAAAAAAAAAAATCTAACATCCATCCTTCATAGCAATATCATTAGTACCATATCCATCCTATATCCACAATGTCAATACATATCATGATGATAATAAACCAATAAAAATATCATGTATCATGTATGGGGCATACATCCATCATATATCAATATCATATCAACATCACATAAACATCATATATATAACAATATATAGATCATCCATGATAAAAGCATCATATGAAGCAAAGTATGATTCATCCATTCATATCATATGTATACATCAATAAAAAACATAAACATACATGTCATCATACATCATCATCCATGGTCATGAAATAAGCATAAAATGAAGCGGAATCAAAGAAGGTATATCTCATATATATCATCATAAAAAAAGGGAGAATGCCATAAGTACGTCATCAGTGAAACAAGTGTGTTAGGATAAAAAAAATCATGGATATATACAAGGCATCGATTGGGCCAATGAATATATATACAAAAATCATGTCTACAATATGTCTCTGAGCAATAAACAACATGAGGATCAAGTATAAAAAGTAAAACTATGTTACAAGAAGGACAAAACCCTATAGACCAAGATGTGAACCAACAACTAGATCAGGCTATCTAACAGAGTGACCAACCTCCTTACCACCACCATCGCTCACAACACTAGGCTCTCCAAACTATGGATGCCAAGCAGCCCTAGGAATAGTAGCATCATACAAAGTCTAGTAGTATGTATACATTTGTATACTATATCCTGAGAATATCTCTATCCACTATAAGAAACTATACCTAAGCCTATGTAGCATGTCATCACCCTCTCTCGCTATCTCTCTTTATGCTTAAATTAGTAATCTAAACATTCACAGCCCATCGGTGCATTATCTTTGCATCCCTAGGAGTAGTCATCTGAGCTAACCATATACCTCCATCCCTAGGTGGTGGAGGAGAACCTAGAACTTGTCCATGACCCTACACATGAGGCATTTTCTCATCCTCACCATCATTTGCCCCATCATATAGAGCCCTATCCAACTATTTTATAAGAAAATCAATATGTTTTTACTCCCTACACTGACCTGTAATACCTACTCTACCTAAAGAAGGGTCACATCTATGATTCTCAATGTTGTGCACCATGCCCACCACTGATCATAATCAGAAGTAGTACTTGGATCTTCTAAACCTACCAATGAACCCCAACCAAATAGGGCAAGTTCTCTAAATGCAACAAGTGTGGCATATCTATCTACCAAGTGACCCCAAACATAAACCTCACTAGTAGTTTGACTAAAATGAGCCTCATAAGTAATAGGAAATTGGCCATGTCTCTCTCCAAAATAACAACATACTCTATCTGTTAAATAATGCTCTAGAAGAGGAGAATGACCAATCAACCATCGGGTTTGTTGACAGTAAACAAGATGCTTGGATCTTTTGGTCATGACTCACAAACCATATAAGGTCTCCAAAAAAAATCAAGCATCTCATCAAACACATGGCACCAATACGAAAGATCCTCGGGAAAGGTATAATGGAATAAATATCCATAATGATATGAGTATAGATTGTCAAGAGTACAAGCATGTATCCCATCAGGCCGAGAAACTGCAATATGCTCCCAAGCCCAAATATGCAAAATATAAACACCTACAAAAAGAGATTTCCTACCTCGATATACAACCTTGTGCATATCTCTATAGAGGTGAGCAAGAAGGCACAAACCCCAAGCATATCTAATCCCATGCTCAAACATACCCGCAATGCAAATATACCATCCAATAGAGAATTGTCAACCTTTCCTATTAGGAAAAACTAGTCTCGAAATCAAACCACATAGGAAAGGGGAAATAGGATGTGCACTAACATATTAAACTTAGACAAATCAATCTTCAATCACTGCACCTCTAAGTGTTTGGAATCCAAAACATGCTGCATAGCATAGGTACCCCGTAGACCATGATATATCACGAGCTTTCCATGGATGGAAATATGAAGAATCCTCCACACATCCTCAAGAGTAACAATCACCTCTCCAATGGGTAAATGAAATGAAGAAATATTTGAATTCTATCACTCCACAAGCAGATTCATCATCATTGTATGGTTCTAGATGGGAGGCATGTAATAGATATGGTGAAGTCCAACTGCATCTAGAAAGTCTCACTCCAGAGCATTGAAAGGGGTAATCAGATCAAAAATATCCCAAGGTCATCTTTGCCTTGGTTGCGGTCATTTAAGGACCACCTACAATCATTTTTAACCCACAATGTTATGGCTTCACTCTGAACACAAAAAAAAATGCAAAACAACACAAAACGACACAAAACATGATGAAAAATGATAGCTAGAATGACAAAAACGAAAATGCTAGCAAGATTTAGCAAATGCAAACAAACAAGAGAAAATGTAAGGAAACAAGATGAAAGGTGAGGGTTTAAATCAAGGGTGAGGTTTTAAGTCAAGGGAGAGAAAATCAAATGCAAGGGTTTAAAGTAAGGGTGACGATATTTAACAGATGCAAGGAAACAGTCAAAACAATAAACAAATGCAAGGATTTAGAGAAAAAATAAGGTTTTAGAGCAACTACATGAAACAAGGGAAACTTTTTAGGTTGAGGGTGAGGATCTTGAGCAAGGGTGATGGTTATGATGTCAAGTGTGAGCTTCTCGACCTAGCAAATGCAAGGAAAATTATGTAGAGGATCTAAAATCATCAAAACATAGCTTTTGACTCAAGGATCTTTGTACACACAATATGAGAATGTGACAAGATGAAAACAAGAAATGACAAGGTACATAAAGGGCCACCAATCCCTACGAGACATCCAGACTCTTGAACCAAGTCTGAACGATGCAAGGCTCCCTGAATCCTCGACATTTCTTCTCAAAAACTAATGGAATGGGAAATCCAAGGACAAGAATTAGCTATAGGATGAAAGCACAAATGAGCCAATTGGAAGCCTAATTTCCTATATTAACACTCTAAAACCCTAATTTTACCTAGGAAACCCTGATTTTTACTTAGGAAGCCTTCCTACATTCAAATTAAGACTTTCGGGGAACATCAAAAAATGCAGCGAGAGGCCTATAGACCTAATTCTTCATCCTAAACACATCTGAACTAAAATAAAATGTCATGAGCCTAACCTCAAAGCTTGAATTTTTTGGCCAACCTCTCGAGGGGGCCACACATAGTCCTAGCATCATTCTATTGAGTGCTAGGGCACAGTGGGGAATAATTTTTTTTCAAAAACCTTTATCTTAACATCAGAAACTTTAAAACAAAGTAACCATTAGTTTTTCTCAAATAGGGGTGAAATGTAGACATGTAAAACTGACCTAACACCTATCATACACCCAAATGACTTTGAAAAACATCTAACAACATCAAAAAACATCGAACGACATCAAAATAAAATCAAACAACATGTAAAACCCTAATTTCCTTTACTAATTCAATAAAACAATATTATTTAATTAATAGACTTTTTCAGCATTTTTGACTAATTAAATAAATTCCATTTATTTATTAAGGTCCTGAAAATCTTATTTTTGCCATTAATTGAATAAAACGACATTATCTTTAATTAAGTCATGTTTCATCAATTTTGACCAATTAAATAAATTACATTTATTTAATGAAGTCCTAATCTCACTTTATTTGGTCTTGATTGACTAAATAATAGAAAATATTTAATTACATCACTAAATCACCTTATTCCCCTAATTTAATTGAATTATTAAATTATAATAATCTAATTAATACACTTTCTCTCCAAAATTTGAATAATGAAATCAAACTATTAAAATCATTGATCAAAAATCAAATCAAACTAATGCAACTTTTTTTGCAAAAGTCAAAATTGATTTGCACATTCAACTCCAAAA
>CM021106.1:265602801-265626279 GCA_007115665.2 Sequoiadendron giganteum
ATGTTTGATTGTCTGTATCACCACAAATCCCCCATAGTTCGTCTGCAAATCTTGGAATAATGATGTTGATGTTGGTTGATCGAAGAAGTGTTGAAGCTCTAATGGTGGTTGTGACAATCAATAGTACTTCATTGTGCAAATGATGTTGACTCTTTAATCCTTTTTTTGTTAGGAAAGAGTTTTTTCATATAGAAAATGAGATTCAAAATGAATGACCAAGATTCAATAATGTTGGATATAGATCAAAGATCAAAAGGTGTTGAGAAGATTTAGAGATGAGTAGATTATACAAAGTAGATTGCAAAATTTGTGTGACTGAGGAATAGATTGGTTAGTCAGGATTTAGATTGATCAGTCAAGATTTAGAAGGTTTAGTTAGGAAATAGATTGATTAGTCAGCAATCATAATTTTCTCAATCAGAACGTGGATGAAGATAATTGATTAATTGATTCAATTAATTAAGTACATTTTGGAGTTGAACGTAAAAATCAAGTTTGACTTTTGCAAACAAAGTTGCATTAGTTTGGTTTGATTTATGATTTCTGATGAATGATTTGAATAGTTTGATTTAATTATTCAAATATTAGAGGGAGAGTGTTTTAATTAAATTATTATGATTTAATAATTCAAGTAACATAGGGGAATAAGGTAATTTAGTGGCATAATTAAATATTTGGTGTTATTTACTCAATCAAGATGAAATAAAATGTGAGCTAGGACCTCATTGAATAAAACACAATTCTTTAATTGAACAAGAGAATCGATAGAAATATAGTCAATCATAATAAGCTGAGGTTAAATAGCACCTCTATAAAAGGAAACAAGCCAACTTGGTGATCAACAAGCTTGGATCATTTTAGGGACCATAGTGAACACAGATTTTGAGAATAGTGCCATTAGTAAAATATGTATTTTTTAGTATATTTTATCGAACTTTTGTATTTTTAAAAGAAAATTAGTATATTTTAAAACTAATTTTTAATAGAAGCTAACACTAAAATTGTTGTTCATAAAATCATTTACATAAAATAGTTGCATGGAATGAAACTTTTTTGTAAGTGATTTTATTGTTTTTCTTTCAATTCTTTTATGTATTTATAACTTGAAACTTTAGTGCATGGATATATTTTTTTCTAATTTTGATATATATATATTTTAAAATAAATATTAAAATGTGCATGAATAAAAAAAAATTGTTTCCATCGGAAGCCAACTTTCATATTAAATATTTATCTAAAATAGAAAAAAAATTATACCATCTTGAAAAAGATTATTTTGTCTAGTGCATCATAATTTTTTCAAGTTTTTTTAATAAGTTTTAGTATATTTTTTTGGCATGGTAATCAACCTAATATTTTTTGTTGATAACTTACTTTTATTATAAATAAAAAATTAAATATAAATAATAATTAAACTATTACAATAAATATATTTATGAAAAAGTTACACTTATGGATCTACAAAAGGGTATTTTTATATTTAAAAAAAAATGTTATTTACATTAGCAAGAGTTATTGAAACTTCAAGTTTTTTAAATAATTTTACTTTTTTGGTAAATTGGACTCAAAGTGGTGCTCCATATATTTTTTTCCAACAATTTTAGTTGAAAAAGTTGTGTCAGTATCTAACTTAGCTGGAATGAATCTTGCTAGATCATATGTTTGACCAAAATTGATTTTTAGTTAAAAATACTTAAATTCAGTTATGCTGATAAGCTGGCTGAAAGTATGACACAACTTTGTGCCTTTACCCTTCAATAATGTTGTTTTATTCAATTAATAGCAGAAATAGCATTTCCATGACTTTATTAAGTAAATTAAATTTATTTAATTAGTAAACAATGATGAAAACACGTATTAACTAAATAATGTTGTTTTATTCAATTAATAGAGGAAATTCGGGTTTTGGATGTTGTTTGACATTGTTTCGATGTTGTTTGATTTTGTTCGATGTTTTTCGATGTCATTTAGGGTGTGTGATAGGTGTTAGGTTAATTTTACATGTCTAGAATAACCATCTCTCCTTGAAATTTTTGTCAATGCTAACTTAACTAAATAATTTTGAATGAGTTTATTACGAACTGATTATGGTGAAAAATGGATGCATAATGTCACTCCTTTTTCCCACCAATAATTCAAATATATCCTAAGAACCCTAGTTGGATTGACCATCAAACTCACAAGGTGAGTCAATTCTCAATTAGGATGACTTAGGAATGGGGTGCTCTTTTAGGTTTTTAGGGGTTCACCACCAAGCAAATGCTTGGAAAGACAAATAAGCATTCAACCTACAAAACCAAGTTATGCAAGCTAAATGAAAGATGCTAATGATGAAATTATGTAACAATAAGATAGGATGTGTGTACCTGGGAAGTTTGGTGATGTGAGGATTTTGGAAATGTAAAAATGCTATCAAAATATGCTAGGGAGGACAAAGACACCTTTACTTTTGTCTTGGTCCCGATTTTTTTTTTTAAGGTAGATATAGAATCTTCAGATCTCAAAACAAAATCTCAAAGAATCTTTGAAAAATAACCTTGGGAGGACTAAGACACCCTAGGTGGCATATTAGTCCTGTTCTGAATTTCTGAAAACTCTAAATGTAATCCTAAGCTCCAAGGTCTACACTTGCTTCCTCTCAGATCTCTGATTCTAAAACTTCCAGATTTGACCTGTAAGTGAGTTTCTGTGAAGATGACAACATTGTAATGGAAATTTTCAACTTTGCAATCTTTCTCTCCAAATTATCTTCAAGTCTTCAACCTAAATCTGCAATCAAAAGCATACAAGAGAGGGAAAAAGTGTTGAATGTTAGTGAATGGGTGTTTTCGTTGGTTGAACCCCTTTTTGGTAATTAAACCTTGAAATGAAATAGAATAAAGGAGGGAAATGATGAATGAACAACATGCAATGTTACAACTAACCAAAACCTAGTTGTAAAGTCTACAAACTTGTGTGAATGGTCGTAATGGATGTAGTTCTTCAATCAATGGAATGCTTCAATAGATCTTGTGTGAATTGCTTATGTAACATGGAATAAAATCTGGATAAAGATCTGCAACTAGAATAAACGATGTCAATCCTAATCTAAATCAATATTAATCTAAATCAAACAACAAAGAATGAAAAAAAGTAAACATAATTAAATTAAACAAATCAATTGGAAAGCCCTCACCGAATATGCGTTCACCCCTTCGAATTATCTCGATTGCTCTTCTCCATTTTGTTGTTTTAGTATTCTTGCCCTCATATTTTTCAGTATGCATGCAAGCATAACCCTGTTGAATGTCTAAGCAAAATATTGAAGATAAGTTTCTTCTCAAAAGTGTATGATTTTGGGAGGAGGAATAATGATAATGAAAGGCCATTTTATAGATTTTGGGTTTTCGAACGATCGGCTCAGATTGAAAGAGAGATCAACAAATGAGATTGATGAGTGTCATGTGATGTGAGTTTTGTGTCAGATAGAATGTGAGTTAGAACATGAGTAAGAAAAGACTACAAGATAAAGATTAAGTTAGAATGATAACTTGATCTTGTGTCAAGACTGTTCGAAAACAAGAAGAACAAGAGTTCAAGATCTTAATCTTCAGTTAAGAGTCTTCGAAAACAGGGAAAATAGACTTTGAATGTCAAAGACAAAGTTAGAACTCGAAGATGAAGAATTCAAATAAATAATTAAATTAATTAATTAAATAAAGATATTTAATTAATAGACACATTCATGCACATGAGTTAGAACTAGTTAACCGACTAGTTGTGACAAAGAGTCTCCTCACAGAGAAAAATAGGTGTTGAATCCATAGATAACTAGAGAACTAAAAATAGATCTTGAGTCAGATGGTGAGTGAATGATTTGGATAACTGAATGATAGAAGAATATGACATAAATGATTTAAACATGAATTAAATGTTAATTTAATTCAACATTCGAAAATGAAATGAATTTAATTAAATAAATAAAGATAATTTATTTAATTTGACTCTTGTAAGAGGGTTAAATTGAATAATTAAATAAAGATATTTAATTATAGTTGAAACATGACAAAGGGGGTAATTAAATAATAAATATTTAATTTATAGATAAAGGGGGTTTAATTAGTTAGTGACATAATTAAACAAATATGATTTATTTAATTAATCAAGGTTGAATAAATGAATTATGAATTAATGAATTAATTAAAAAGGGTATTTAATTAATAGAGGAAATATGCATTAGAAAAGGTTAATTAAATAATAACATTATTTAATCATGACCATGGATAAATAGAAAATTATGTCGAATGTGTACTCGCAGGCCTAGACCAATTTTCCATATCTACAGTTTGCCCCGCTTTGATACAATTTTGTTTAGGAATTGTGTCAAAGAAAATATGCCCTGATCGTGCCCCAGCATGAAACAAATTAGGGTATGCCCCCTCGGGAAAATTGACAATTTTTTTAAAGTTTCAAAAAAATCAGGAAATATTCTCGATAAGTCAATTTTATGACTAGAAATTCTATGGAGTTGACGAAATTCAATTTGGAGATGATACAAACAAGTATGGGTCATTAGAAGTTGAAAGGTTAAGCGACCAATAGACTAGGTCAGAAGAAATTCCACTCAAACCCTAGCTATAAATAAGAATTAGGTTGAAAACCAATTCATTTGCACCCAGTTGAGTTTGAAGAACTAAGATTTTTCTCTAAGTATTGGAAGAAGATGGCTCCCATTCCATTCGTTGCGCATCAAGGTTATTAGATCTAGACCTTCAGGTGGCTAGCCAATGCAGGACCACCGGTATGTACCCAAAAATAAACTCTTGAAATTTATTTTTGCACGTATTTTTCGACCTTTAAAATTTAATTAGCATAGCGGTCTTTTAGGATCAACTCATATGTTGTCGTATGCACCGCATGTGATTGTGAAATGACGCATATGTGAAAACACGCCTAGGTTAGGTTAGGAATTTTAGGCATTAAACGTATTTGCATTATTATGCACTACATATGTATGTATGCAACGCATCTGCATTAGGAATATACGCATGCAGGTTAGTGAACTGCATGTGCATTAGTGTAACACATATGTAGTAGATAGACAGGGTATAGAAAATGGATTTGTAATGTGCAATGCATATGAAATATGTGACGCAAATGCTTTGTCGTGCAACGCATTTGTCATTGTGAGTCGTATTTGGCTAGTAAAATTTTTTGAATTTTTTTTCTAAGAGAAACTTGGAAATGTTTGACATGTTGGTTGAAATGTAGGTCATGTTAGATCTAATCTACATTTGGGAGTCACGTCCCAACACCTTCGATCTGAGAGATCGTCTGAGTAGTGCAGAGATACGGCTTTTGTGGAGACTATCACATTGGAGGATGTGTATAGGATTCTTAGACTACCAATTAGAGGAGATCGGGTGACGTACGATACCCAGCATGGATTGACTGAGCTAGCGAGATTCTATCAAGTGGATGATATTAGTAGGCTCGGTATAGAGCATTATGAGATCAGATGGCCGGTGTTGGTAGATAGATATGAGAGGATTGATTGTATATTATGTACATTGATAGGTGGGATAGTATTACCAGATTGACGGGGTCATGATTTTCCTATGGGATGGGGAGAGATGTTGGTGGGGATGCTAGATAGAGAGACCATGTATGCTTGGGGTCCGTGTCTATTAGGGACGTTGTATTTCCATTTACATGATATTGCATGCAGAGATGAACATTCATTGAGTTGTGGGACCACCCTATTGATGGTTTGGGCATGGGAGAGGATAGTTTTTTTTCAACCTCCGGTTACTATAGAGCGACGGGCGAGATCTCCGTATGTTTTCCGATATATGGGAAACATCACTCAGAGCCATGTGGGAGATACTGGATATTGGATACATGCAATCGATATCTTAGATTAGTTCACTTGGAGACCATACATGGACTATGAGTAGTGGTCTGATGAGAATAGACATTTACCATATTACAAATAGACATAGTACCTAATTGGGAGGAATTTTTTGAGTGTGCACATCATAGAGAGACACTTGCTAGATCAAGTATTGAGACAGTTCAGAGAGGTTCAGTATGAGCCTCGAGGTAGAGCAAAGTTTGCTCGATTTTTCCAGAGAGGTTCCACACTTGGGGGCCCATGATTCCAGTAGCTACTACAGAAGCAGAGATATAGGCCTTACAACCAGTATAGTGGGGATGGAGAGATAGAGTAGTGGATTCAAGGACTATAGTTATGTATGATGCATGGTGGGTGGAGCATCATCTGATTCCTTACATAGATCTGGACTAGCTGGCACCAGTTGAGAGATGAGGCATAGGCTGGAGAGGATGGCGGAGAGGTAGCAGTGGAAGAGTTGGAGGGAGGGGTGGTGGGGATGATGGCAGAGGAGGGGGTGGTGGCATAGGCGATAGACAAGGACAGAGAGGGTGGAGAGGGGGTTGGGTAGGTGGACTTTCACCTATCTAAGAGGCACTAGTAGAGGATGAACCGATGTTGGACATCGAAGGTGGAGCTAATGCATAGGTCGTAGATGAGCATGTTGTCGAGGAGGCAGTAGCAGAGGAGCATGCAAAGGTAGAGATTGTCCGAGAGGATGTTGTAGAGGATGAGGATATGGATATGGATATAGACCCTCTAGGTATTTTGGTAGGGTATGGGGAGGATTATGTTGAGGAGGAGGATGTTGTGGAGGAGGCACCTATGGAGGATTAGGAGAGAGAGCTTAGAGATTAGATTGTGGAGGGAAGATGGGAGGATGATGCCCATAGGATGGTGATAGGGAGGCATTGGAGGAGAGACTAAGACTAATGACAATAGATTTTGATGCCATGAGGATAGAGAGACAGCGCCCATGTAGAGTTGGATGCTATGCGGTTACATAGAGACAGTGCTCATATGGAGAGAGATAGTGGTCTTATGGAGATAGACAATGCACTCATGGAGAGGGATCATGCCATAGCCCGATGATAGGAGATAGAGCAGTAGTTTACAGAGGTTAGACACCTTTTTAGTGACACTTCATCTGATGGTATGGTACGTGAGCTAGTCAAATATCTATATTGGGTAGTGGTGCCAGCAGACAGATGAGCTCCTATTTTCTCAGAGGTTCACAACTAGAGATCACAAAGGAGGATTCATACCAGGTGACAGAGTATAGAGGGTGTGGTAGGACCACCAAGGGCAGGTCTGTATGAGAGGCCTTCTACCCCACAAAGAGCACCTTTGAGGCTTTTCCCACCACCTTCACCACGTGACAGTAGTGGCAGTGGGACACATTGACATTTGTTATATATGTAGACATTGTATTTTGATCAGAGAGCCTATGAGCTTGTCTTATTTATGGATACACTTGGACGGTGTATTGTGACACACTATTTTGAGTGATATATATATGATTTTGGCAGCTTCTATATGATATGCAATTCTATTTTATGGATGATGCATTATTTCTAAATGATTATGTTTCCTAGATGATGTATATACATGTGTTAAGAATGAGTGTTTCTACATGTGATGTAGTTTATGATGTTTATAATGATTCTATTTGAGAATGGATGTAATTCTCTATATGATGCTTATTTATATGTGATGGTGATATATACATGCAATGTTTACATAATATATCTTATGATGATGAAATTCTTATTATGTAATGATGTCGAATGTATGCCATGAAGATGTCAATGTTCCTATCTATATGTTTGAAATGCAATGCAACTTCTGAAATGCTTTTAGAATGTATGCATATGAAGATGATCTAATGTATTTGCTGTGTCATAGGACTTTATCACTATGTCGAAGAAGAGAAATGTTAGCACGAATGAATTCATAATGTTAGTAAGAAATAACGAAGGTGGTTGATGTGATCTTTGATATTGCCAAATATGCTATGCTTGCTTGTTATCATCATTGGGCGGGACATGACACAAATGGACAGTACACACCATGATATGAGATAGACCATAGTGTAAAAATTCATCCATCTACGAAAAAAAGAAAGTCGTAGACAAGGAATGTCTTAACTCATTCTAAGGACAAGATGCCCCAGTCATCATCGTCTTGAAAAACCACAGACAACAAATAAATAAAATATGGATCATGAGACGTCATTGCTCCTCTAAATATTTGACAGGACATCCTTGAGGAAACTAGTCACATAACTCAAAAACCAAATTTAAAAAGATAGTTGACAGATAGCAGTCAAAGAAAAAGAGTCCTGAGACATCCTTGCTTCTCTAAATCCTTCAAGGGACATCCTTGAGAAAGCTAGTAACTGAACTAATTCACAAATCGATAAAAAGATAAGACAAAATAAGATACAAATTCATAAAGCCAAATAAAAGTATTCACCAAAACTTGATCTTGTAGGACTGTTTGATTGTTTTATGTTTGACATAGCGTAATGTGAGGGATGACACATATTGCATAAGATGTTGAGTTTGGTTTCGACCCGGTGACTATCTATATAAGGCATGACAAAGCCTAGTTTCAGAAAAGACACGTGTTGTATAAGATGTTGGAGCCTGATGACGTTGATGTGACAACCAACATGAGGCTATGACAATTTGATAATGTCTATTTGACAAGAAAGACTATGACATAAGTTGATCATTCTCACAATGTGTATGATATTGACTTGATGACTTTGAGATGTTTTTCCTTGTTGACGCATGACTTGTTTTGATTCCTTGACTGATAAATAGTTTGTGTATGATAGTGTATGACATGAGATGATACCCTAAAATACTGACCTAAGTTGATGATATCTAACGTGTGTGATAATCACTAAATGTGATAAACCTTATTGGACTGACCTAGTGCGGTCTCGGGGGCTCATCGATTGATTGGCCTTTCCTACGTTGTACATGCAGAGACCTCATAGTTCGACATGACCAATGACTTTGAATGTACAAAGAGTCATGATTTTACATGTGTGTGATACATGACAAACCTAGACTGATAGACCTAATGCCTTGAGGGCACATTGATTGATGACCTTGCCTGCATCCGAGTCACAGAGGCAATGTAGTTTGACTATTTCTACGACTAAATTAACATGACTGACTTGACTCTATTTTTAGTATTTTTTGACATGTTTTGATTTTTTTGGATTTTTTAAATTTTCTAATGTTTTTGGGATTTTTTCAAGACATTTTCGATGGGTGTAATTTGTTATGTACAAGGTTTTCAGTGCATAGAACAAGGATTTTCCCCCAATCGGGAATAATACTTGCAAGATGGAGTGGGGAATATGATGGAATGGACTTTGATGTCAATCGTTCCAAGAAATGGATAAGACAACCATTTATTATGATGGATGATGAAAAATTCTGATTGGAATGATGGTAGACAAAAGAGCAAGCTTGACTACACATAGCACTTGTTTGCCAAGTTTTCACCATGGTACTTATCCATAGCACCACCAAAGCGGTTTTCACTATTGGATAGATTATTTCTCTTGACTATTCTGATCAAATTTTTTTGTGTTACAAAGATGCCTATTTGCCAGGTTTTCATCAAGGTAACCATTTTTTTGCTTTTTTCATTTTTTTGTATTTTCTAGACTAAGACATAGATTCTCATAAGCTACACATAGAACCTCTTCAAATGAAGGTTGTTTATAGGTGACAAAATTGACTCTCCTTTAGGAGTAGAGAGTTGGTATGCTCCTAATCCAAAAGCTTCTGTGACTATATAGGGCCCTAACCAGTTAGGTTCAAACTTTCCTGGTTTTTCTCGTTCAGCTTGATTCTTAGGGTTCTCCATTAAAACTAGGTCTCCAATGTCGAATTCTCTATTTAGAACTCTCCTATTATAGCTATGACGAAGATGATTCTGATATGCTTGCAAATGGTCTAGTGATTTTTGTCTTCGTTCATCTAGTAATTCTAGCTCTTGTAATCTGGAAACACAGTATTATTCATCGTCAATGTGACCCTTCAAGGGTACCCTCAAGGAAGGTATTTCAACCTCAATAGGTAGGATAGCTTTGAATCCAAATACTAGGGAGTATGGAGTGGCACCAATGGGAGTACGAATGCTTGTGTGGTAAGCCCATAAGGTAGGATTAAGCTATAGGTGCTAGTCATGACCAACATCATTGACAGTCCTTTTTAGGATTCTAACAATGGTTTTATTAGATGCCTCAGCTTGGCCATTACCTTGTGGGTAATATGGGGTGTAAAAATTATGTTTGATATGAAACTCTTCACATAAATGGTGTACTTCTTGGTTCTTGAATGGGCGGAAATTGTCTGTGATTATGGATTGGGGTACACCATACCGACAAATGATATAGTTTAGGATAAACCTAGATATTTACGTGTCGGTGATGTAGGTCATGGGAATAGCATCAATCCATTTGGTGAAGTATTCACTGGCAGTTATGATGAATTTATGGCCGTTGGATGATAGAGGGTGTATCTTACCTATGAGGTCAAGTTCCCATTGGGCAAAGGGCCATGGTGATGTAATCGGACGAAGCTCCTGCACTGGTGCTCTTATCAAATATCCATGTATTTGACATTGTCCACATTTATTTACAAAGATATATGAGTCTTTCTCCATTGTAGGCCAATAATAACCTAGTCTCATAATCTTATGGGCTAAGGTAGGACCACTTGAATGGGATCCACATATACCCTCATGCACCACTCAAAAAGAAAAATTTGCTTCCTCAACATTGAGACATCTCATAGGGCATTATCTAAGGTATGTCTATATAGGGTATATCTGATGATGGTGTATTTAGCTGACTTACGGATAAAATTTTTGTGTTGGTTATTGGACAAGTCTAGAGGTAAGGTTTGGCCATTTAGATAGTCAAATACATCTTTCTACCAAGGGGATGCAGGAACAAAAATCGTACACACAATCATAGTATCAGGGACATCATAGGCAGGGACCAATAGCTATTCAACCAAAAACTCAAACTTAGGGACATTACTCGAAATATCCAATAAGGAACCCACAGTTGCCATAGCATCGGTAGCCCTATTTTGAATACATGTTATTTGTTGAAAGGTAATGTCATTGAATTACTGCCTGAAACTATTAGTCATGCACTTGTAGGGGGCGAGCTTCTCATCCTTAGTCTCATAATCATCATTTACTTGCTAGATTACTAGCTAAGAATCGCGAAAAACATGTAGCCTCTTAATCTTCCACTATGCTGCCATTCTTAGTCCTGTCACTAAGGCTTCATACTCTGCTATGTTGTTGGTGCTAGGGAATGAAATCTTGAATGATTTAGGAATAGTATTGCCCTGAGGTGTAACAAATAGGATACCTACTCCTAAACCATGATTTGTATGTGACCCATCAAAGTATAATTTTCATTTAGTTCTAATGTCAATGTTGAAGAGAAATTCATCAAGAAAATCTGCCACTAAAGCATGGTCTACCTTCATAGGTGCATCGTCTAACTGATTTGCAATCACCTACCCTTTTATAGCCTTCCTCTCTACATATTGGATCTCATACTCACTAAGTATCATGACTACTCTTTCATGACCTTGATCATCATTTTGTGCGAGAAGAGCTCCTAATGCCGACTGAGTTGCTGAAATGTATAGTATCAATAGTTTTCCATCTGTAGGTGGCATTAAGATAGGTGGAGTGAGAAAATAATGCTTGAATTTTTGGAAAGCTTCTTGAAATTTAGGTGTCCATGCAAATGGTACTCCTTTCTTGAGTAGATGTTGAAATGGATGTATTTTTTCTGTTAGTTGTACAATGAAATGCTTGATTAACTGCAATCTTCCCTGTAGTGTTCTTAGTCGACCAATGCTAACTAGAGGAGGCATTTCTACAATAGCTCTTACCTTCTCTGGATCTATTTCAATGCCTCTTCTAGAAATGATATACCCTATAAGTTTCCCTTATTTCACTCCAAAGACGTTTTTCTTCGGATTTAGTCTGACGTTTTAATTCTCTAGCCTCTAGAATATATTATCTAGAACCTTCAAATGATCTGCCTTTATTTCTAATTTAGCTATAATTTCATCTACATAATCTTCCATGAGGGTATGTACAAAGTCACGGAAAATAGTAGTCATTGCCCATTGATAGGTAGCTCTTGCATTCTTAAGCCCAAAAGGCATAACATTCCAATAGTATGTGCCCTATGGACACATAAAAGTTGTCTTGTGTTGGTCTTCGGATGTGATTTTGATTTGGTTATATCCAGAGAAACCATCCATAAGGGATAGCATCTCGTATCCTGCTGTAAGATCTACTATCATGTCTATGTTTGGCAAAGGGAAGTCATCCTTAGGATAGGCCTTGTTGATGTCTCTAAATTCTATGCAAATGTGGATGCCCCAAGTTGGTTTAGTCATTGGCACAAGATTTGAAATCCAGTCTGCATAGTCTATGGTTCTTATGAATCCGACATCCAAGAGTTTCTTAAGTTCTACTTTGACTAGTAGAGCAATCTGTGGATGCATTTTCCTTAACTTCTGTTTGACTGGCTTAATACCTGGCTATAATGGTAGATGGTGCAATATTAGGTTTGGATCTAGCCTGGGCATGTCTGCATATGACCATGCAAATTTTATCTGTCTTTTTGTGAAGAAGTCCTAAAACTCTTATTTTTCTGTCTCTATCAATGATGCTGCAAATTATACTATCTGAGGGTTTTCTTCTATATTTATGTTTACTTCAACAGAATCTTATACTAGCATTGGTGGCTTTTCCTATTCAATGGGTAGAATATTTAAACCTTTATCCTTGGGTGCCTTAGAGAGGTTTTCACCCTCAGATATGTCCTTTATTTTTACTATTTCTTCGTCCAAAGGTGCCTTTCGGTTTTCAACTAGGGACTCATCATTTTTATTTTCATTATCGTTCTTTTTATTTTAATTTTTGCGACTAGAGGTGTAAATAGACTCCCCAAAATATTCTCTTTCATCCAAGTCTATGGTAAAACCATCTTTATCATCCCCTCTAGGAATGCCTTCTCGAAGTCCCATGAACTCAGCTATTGCTTTGTCATTCTTGAATGTGTCTAAGATGGGTGTAACTTGTTGATCACAGTCGATAAGCTAAGGATATATGAGAGGCATGTCATCATCAGAGTTATCAAAGGTGGAAGCTGACAAGGTGAATATAGAGTGGTTGACATGGTCACATAATTTTTGGACTAACTCCTTCTTGTTCTTTTGCCTACAGGTAGGTAAACTATGATGTGGGACTATTGCAATGGCTAGGTTGTCAGAACATGGTTCGTTAGGTGCCCAAGATGCATGATCAAGGGTTTCCCAATAATAGTGCTTAAACCATTCTTCTTTAGACAAGGACTTATTATGACGGGGACTAGATGGATTTGGTACGGGTTTTATTATTAGGTCCAATTCTCCAAATAGACTATCTAGGTTCATGGTACTGGTAGAGGAAATGGAATCCCATTCATAGTCACTTGAGTCAAGGGATTCATTGTAAACTGGGGGAAGTGGTTCGTGAGATATCTTGATGTCTGCGTAAGCACTCACTTCCTCTTGAAATGGTGATGGAGTACTAGGAAAACCAATTCTAAGTGGTTGAAACCCTAGCCCTAGGTATTTCGGTCATGGCGAGACAATGATTGGTTTCATCCTTCCATTTTGACGTAAGCCAAACCCACTATGTTCGTCATAGCCTTCGCTTTGCATTATCCTAAAGCCTTTTCCATATTGATCCTTAGCTATTTGAAGAGATGGTGAGGGGTACTCATTCTCTTCCTGGTACAACTAGGAGGTAATATCACTCTGGTCCACAACCTCTTCACTTATCTCTCCCCATTTGGTCAATGTCATTGTAGGAGGAACATGAAATGTGACTATTGACTGTCTTCTATCTGCCATGGGTAAACAATATGCCTTAGGTGGAACCAGCTAACTAACACAATAGGATGCCTTCATGTTATATTCTCCACAACCCTTGTCTTGGATCACGACCTTAGGAGTGGATGATGGTGGTTTGAATAAAATGGACATGGTAAGATGTGATTGATTAATGTATAGGGATAAAGTGGATGGAGAATCTTCTTGATTAATAGGTACATGTCATTGTGGAATTTCCCTTAGGCTTGTACAGTATTGAAAAGGATCTGGATCACCATCAATCGTGATCTTGGTGCCATTATACAAGAATTTAAGACATTAGTGATATGTGGAAGGTACGGATTTCATTGCATGTATCCAAGGTCTACCTAACAATAGGTTATATGGAAGGGTGAGATCCAAGACTTGGAAGTTGGTGTTCATAACTATTGGACCAATTCTGATAGGGAGTGTGACAACTCCTTTGGATGATCTTTCCTCATCATCCTAAGCCTTGATGTCTATACTCTTAGAGGTGTCTACACATTCTCCTGAGAATCCTAATGCCTTAACCAATTTTAGGGTACACAGGTTCAAACTTGCTCCTCCCTCTACCAGGACTCGTCTGACTTTGGTTTGATGGACTAGGACTTCAAGATGTAATGGGTCATTATGATCGGTCTTTTCAGTTGAGTAATCCTATTGGGAAAAGGTGGAATGATGGAAATTGGTTAAATATCCCACCATTTCTTCAAAACGATTGACATCTAAGTCGATATGGATAGTCGTGTTTTGTAAGGCTTTGTCTAGAATGGCTTGATGCTCAGGTGATAAAGTCAATAGTTCCAAAATGGATATTTGTGTGGGGGTTTTGCTTAGTTGATTAAGGAGATTATACTTAGACTTGGAAGATTGTCTAGGTGGCTCAGAAGAAGGACTTGGAATAGTTATCTTTGTTTTGCACGTGTTTACAACACATTCAGGATGCTTCTTAATGATGATGGTATGGACATTTTCATTTGCAGCTCACAAGTGATTTATGATCTTTCCTTTTCCATAGTCATACTTCGTATTTGCATAATTAGCTGATAGAGAATTCTTGGTTCTCGAACTAGAGGCTTTCCCTTTCATGTGGTCATGTAATGGGTCTGTGAAGACCTTATGATCACTGTTCTTGGTATTTTTCTGCCCATTGACCTCTATGGTTCTATTTTCAAGAAAGTCTTGTATAATATTCTTCAGTTGTCGACATTGTTGTAGGTTGTGTCCTTTTGTTCGATGATAGTCACAATAGGAATTATCATCCCATCGTGAAGGTTTAAACTGTCCAAGATCATACTCTATTGGTTCCAAAGGTTTAATGATATTATGTTTAATCAACTCTTTGAAAACTGTCTCAATTGGTTGTCCTAAAGGGGTAAATTCACGTGTAGGAAATCTCCTTTCCGGTCATTGTTGCTGTGAATTTTGGACATAATTAGTTGTTTGATCTGGACTATTTGTCATGTCTTGATTGGGGTTGTAACCTTTAAATGTGATAATTGGTCTTGTATGTATGTTTTTAGCATCAACAATGCCGTCATTTGGAACATTTTTGTTTCTAGGCCAGAATTTATTCCTATCATTGGGTGCATTTTGATGTTGAACATAAGGCCCTTTTCAAGGATGATGCCCTTTTGTACCAAGTCTAGGAATGAAGTACAACAGTGTAACCTTAAGTCACTTCATAGTTTTGGATTGATTTTTTGAAGGAATATCGTGACCTTTTGCTTTTCTGGTATTTCAACTAGACATCTGCTAGCTAAACTTCTCCATCTCTAGAAGAAAGTGGTGAAATTTTTTGTCATCTTCTTGTGTTGTGTGACACAAGGTAGCTATGATTATCTCATTGTCTATGTTAAAGGAAAAAATTTCGACAAAATTCTCAACTAATTCACCCCAGGATCGTATTCCATATGGTAATTTTGAGAACCACTCTAGTGCTATCCCTATAAGGGTTAACGGAAATAGTTTCATCAAGTATGTGGGGTCATACGATATGTCCATGCATGTCATTGAGAATTCTCTAATGATTTTTAAAGGATTCTTCCTCCCATTAAACTTAGGAAAATTTAGTATAATTTACCCATGGGGGAAGGGTTTCATGTAAAGCTCTTTGTTGAAAGGACATGGACATAGATCTTGCACCGAGATAGTTCATTTTCTTGACATAGACATGTTGTCCATCTGTTGTTGAAGCATTTGCATTTGGTTTTGGAGAACATCTACTTGTGTCAAGCACATGTTGTTTGCATTGTTTGGATCAATGTAGGTTTTCTAACATGCCATGTTCTATGACGGGTTTTGATTTGGCGAAGGAATATATCCCATTAGAATGTTCTGATTTGGTATAGGAATATTTCTTGTCTGAATGTTCTGATATGGTATAGGAATATTTCTTGTCTGAGTGTTCTGATTCGGTATAGGAATATTTCCTGTCTGAGTGTTCTGATTTGGTATGGGAATATTTCCTATCTGAATGTTCTGAATTGGTATAGGAATCCTCGTTCCCAGTTTGGATCTCTTACCAGGAGTGTTGGTGCCAAAGGGGTTGGAGGAAGTTTCTCCCGTGGTAAATTGTAAACCCTATGTTACATTGAAAGGGATTGTACTTACAATTGATGATGTTTTAGAAGACATGCTAGTTGGTATCGCTGTGGTGATTTGGGGAATAGAAACACTTGATGTTGTAGTTTACATTGTTTAAGTAGACCGTGGTTTCAAAGTATGAATATCAAATCCTGGTGGTAGTGTGGCACCTTCTACTAGCAACTTTGCAAGATAATGTAACATAGAATAAAATCGGGATAAAGATCTGCAACTAGAATAAATGATGTCAATCCTAATCTAAATCAATATTAATCTAAATCAAACAACAAAGAACGCAAAAAAAGTAAACATAAATAAACTAAACAAATCAATTGGAAAGCTCTCACCGAATATGCATTCACCCCTTCGAATTATCTCGATTGCTCTTCTCCATTTTGTTGTTTCAGTATTGTTGCCCTCATATTTTCAGTATGGATGCAAGCATAACCTTGTTGAATGTCTAAGAAAAATATTGAAGATAAGTTTCTTCTCAAAAGTGTATGATTTTGGGAGGAATAATGATAATGACAGGCCATTTTATAGATTTTGCATTTTTTAACGATCGACTCAAATTGAAAGAGAGATCAACAAATGAGATTGATGAATGTCATGCGATGTGAGTTTTGTGTCAGATAGAATGTGAGTTAGAACATGAGTCAGAAAATACTAGAGGATACAGATCAAGTTAGAACGATAAATTAATCTTGTGTCAAGACTATTCAAAAACAGGAAGAACAAGAGTTCAAGATCTTAATCTTCAGTTAAGAGTCTTTGAAAATAGGAAAAATAGACTTTGAATGTCAAAGACAAAGTTAGAACTCGAAGATGAATAATTCGAATGCATAATTAAATTAATTAATTAAATAAATTTATTTAATTAATAGACACATTCATGCACATGAGTTAGAACTAGTTAACTAACTAGTTGTGATAGAGAGTCTCCTCACAAAGAGAAACAGGTGTTGAATCCAGAGATAACTGGAGAACTAAAAATAGATCTTGAGTCAGACGGCGAGTGAATGATTTAGATAACTCAATGATAGAAGAATATGACATAAATGGTTTAAACATGAATTAAGTGTTAATTTAATTCAACATTAAAAAATGAAATGAATTTAATTAAATAAATAAAGATAATTTATTTAATTTGACTATTGTACAGGTGGAATTGAATAATTAAATAATAAATATTTAATTATAGTTAAAGAGGGTTAAATTGAATAATTAAATAAAGATATTTAATTATAGTTGAAACATGACAAAGGGAGTAGTTAAATAATAAATATTTAATTTATAGATAAAGGGGGTTTAATTAGTTAGCGACATAATTAAACAAATATGATTTATTTAATTAATCAAGGTTGAATAAATGAATTTTAAATTAATGAATTAATTAAAAAGGGTATTTAATTAATAGAGGAAATATGTGTTAGAAAAGGGTAATTAAATAATAACATTATTTAATCATGACCATGGATAAATAGAAAATTATGTTGAATATGTACTCGGAGGCCTAGACCAATTTTTGGTATCTACAACTTGCTTGAATCAAAACCCTAAATCACACATGTTAGCACAAAAACACACATGATGCAAGAATAGCCTTTGATATGATGCTTGAATCTTGATGATGGCTCCAAAATGCTTGATGAACTACTCTTGAATTATCTTGAGTGAATACTTGAATGCTTAGATGCTTAGATCTATTATTACGATAAAAATGAGAGAAGGAACCTTGTATTTATACTTTTATATGCTTAATATCCTGAAATTACATCACACCAAGTCGACATAAGAAAATATTAATTAAAGGAGGTTAAATCTTGCTATAATTTGAAATTAAATCCAAAAAATAATCCGAGGACTAAGATACCTTAGGTGACGTCTTAGTCTCGAGGCTCAATTCTCAGGGCATAGACTCCAAAAAGGGACCTTTTTAGGTGTGTTCAAAATCAGGCTCTCGAGACCCTTGGGGGACTAAGATGCCCTAGGTGGCATTTTACTCTCGACCCAAAAATCTAGGACACACAAACTGAAACATTAAATGCTCATTTTCCCTTTGATGGTTGCCAGGATTAACCAAAAAAATATGTAATTTATTAGGCTTGTGGATACAAAATAGGATCAATTAAGACATAAATAAGGATAAATAAAGCAAGGTAGGCCCAAACAAGTGTAAAAATGCAAGGGTATGCATTTTATTACTCTAAATTTATCCCCCACTTTAGTGAGAGGATGGACTTGCTTCAAACTCACACTAAAGTAGCTAACCACGCAATCAAGAGGGGTTCAAATGTACGAATGCTAGTAAGATATGATGACAAACCAAAAGGGTGGCTAAGCCCCTAGGATCAATATCCTATGGCAGACCAACATAGGCACAAATGAACACACGTGTGGATGATATATGAAGCCATAATCAGACCGCAAACATACACCATCAAATATAGGAAAACCAAAAGGTAAAAAGGAAAAACGTAACGGATCAAGCTTCGACTAGTTGTCCAATTTGGTGGATCAGGTCTAGGTTGTTTGTCTAAAAAGGTTTACAAGTGGAACACCTTCTCCACTATGCAAACAAAATGCATTCTCACAAGGCCTAGTGAAGATAGGTGTCCACTAGGTGAGCCCCAAGAGGTCCATATCAACATAATACCCCCATGACTATGATAAGGAAAAAGAGAAAATGCAAGCTCACAAGGGCTAGTGAAGCTAGTTGTTCACTAGGTGATCCCTAAGAAACCATATCAAAGACATACCTCCATGACTTTAATAAGGCACAAAAATAAAATGCATGCTCACACGGGCTAGTGAAGCTAGTTGTTCACTAGGTGAGTCCCAAGGGGCCATATCAAAGCCATACCTCCATAAATTTAATAAGGCACAAAACACAACACAACAAGAAAGAGGGATGTTCGAAGGGATTTTTCTTAGTTCATGTGAGATCTTAATATTAGGGGACATTGTTCCTATTGTCTCCAAAAGAGGACCAATCAAAGAATAAAAGATTCACAACTTAGGGAATGTAGTGTGTTACATCACCACTAAAAGGAATGTAATATGCTAAGATAGATCTTGCTCTTGAAGGAAATTACTCCCAATGTCACCACAAAGAGGAAAACACATCGTATGAAATAAGGAAATCATGTCAAGGAACATGAAAAAGAGAAATCTAAATGAAATCAAGCCAAAATAATTCCAATGTATGCCCCCACTTGAAAGGAATTTCTAAACACCATGCTACGAGCAATTACTTTAAGGTACACAAACATGGAAAAGAAAATAGAAAAGAAGGTTGCCCTCAAGAAACACATAAGGCATCTATGGATTCGGGGCCTGTATCTATCTTTGTTGCAATGATATTAGAGAGCTCAAAAATTTCACCATTCCCTAAATACACATAGAACTTGAAGAATGACACAAAGAGAGTGAAAATAAAGGAAAATTATTTTGGGTCAACATGGAAGAAACATAGGGTGTCTCGACACCTTTCATTATCCCCAAAAGGAATAAACAAGAAAAAAATGAAAAGATAAAGAAAAGGCGAAGAGCTTACGACATATAGGAGAATGAAGATACAAATAGAGGAATGCACAGAGAGAGAGGAAACATGAAATAAAACATCATGGGGTATCTGAATACGTACATGCAATAAAAACAAGGAAGGAAAAAGACTAGTAGGGCACATGCAGATCAACCACCAGCAGGTCATCTGCATCCTAGTCTTGTTCAATATATGTAGAATGCAAATCACTAGAAAGAGGGATCACATCAAGTTTTGTACTAGGAGAATCACCAAGTTCAACATGTGGTGTGTCACTCATTTTAGGAGAATCATCACGGTTTTTATCATCTAAGCTTATAGAAGAAGAAAATAAAAAATTCAATTCATTATACACTTGTACATCAAATTTAGCTATTTCTTCATCCTCATCCAAATTGATCACAACAAGAGGATGAATTATAATATCCATAGAAGGTGGTGGTCCTTTTTGTGTTGGAGGCATAGGAGTCTTTTGTTCTTGTAAGAGAGGAAGGTGATCATTTATTGCTTCTATCAGATTCAGATTATGATTTTCAATATTTTTTCTTTGATCATATTTTGAGCAATATCATGACATATACACCTATGCTCTCAATCATTTATATTTCCTTTATTATGGTTTTCAAGTTGTTTTTGGGTAGGAGCGAGTTTTTCAACCATAGGTTTCTTTTCTTCTTGCGAGGGAAGAATGGAAAAAGCCATGCAAGGTTGTTCAACCACTTTCTCTTTGGCTTTATAGATTTTCTTAGGAGGCAGATTACGACTTGTTTGGTTTTCTCTTAGTCTTTTGTAAGAAATAGGAAAGGTATTTTTAATGGTCGGGTCTTGGTCAGATAGAAGGTTTTTAAGATCACTATTGTTTTCTTGGAGGGGTGGAGGTTCAAGCATGGGTGAAGGAAAATTTTCAAGGGATAACTTGGTTATGAATTTTTCTATGAAATTTTGGTAGGATAGGAAAAGGAAGTCTTCACAAGGTCTTATGGGTTCCATGGGCTTAGGCCAAAAATAGTCTAAGCAAAAGTTTACATGGGAAGAAAGAGGGATAAAGCCACTATGGTTCATGGTGAATATTTCATTGTCGACTAGAAACTTTAAGCACTTATGGACAATAGATAGGACCAAATTCATGGAGCGAAGCCATTTCTAGCATAACTTTACATGAAATTGGTCTAAATTAGATATGATAGATAATGATACATTTGATATCTTAGGTCCTACTTGTAAAGGGAGCTTGATAGATCCCATCATAGCACGAGAAAAACCATCATGTGTTTTAATCCATCCTTTAGGTTTATCATATCTATCTTTAGTAAGTTCATGCACATATAAGAGTTCTTTTATGATCACATTCTCTCCACATATGAGATCAATTAAAATACCAAGAGTGGGCTTGTTATTGATTCTACTAGCTATGTAAAGAGAACAATCAGGTGCATGTTAGATTGTTTCTTCTATACATAAATTAATATTAGTAAGCATTATAGTTTGTTGTTTACGAGTCTCAATGTCAATCAATCCTATCATTGTACTAATACGACTTTGGTTATCAGTATCCATTGGATTTTGTTTGTTATTGCTCATGTTATCATCATTTGTGTTGGTGTTCATCACATCAAACTTAGTTTCACAAGATTGACAAATGAAATATTGTGGTTAGGTATGGGATTAGTAAAGATTTGCAAGTTTTGATTGGGAGGAGCTAAAAAATTACTACCTTTTTTATTTAAACCTCCAATTTGAATATGATTGTAATCAATGAGGTCTTGAACGATATGTTTAAGATGATTGCATTCATCTATATCATTTCCTTTTTGTTGGTCATAAGAACAATAGACATTGTTTCTAAAGCTCAGAGGTAATGGCCTGCTAGGGTCAAGTGGTTGAATGCAAGGTAAGGTAAGCATGTTCTTGTTTAATAGCTGAGTCATGATATTGTGAAGGGTTTCGGGTAAAGGTGTGAATTGTATTTTTGGATCCCCAAATATATAAAGATTAATCTTTTTGTAGAAGCTACTTGGCTATCAACTTGTTGGGTGGGTTAAGAGGTAGGGTTTAGTTGAAGGAAAATTTTATTTTGTCTTAAAAATGGTTGGTAGGTCTTTGGTTTGAGGATTCAAAATTTTTAGGATGAGTAGAAGTGGGTTTTAGTTCACTACTAGCTACAAAATTCTGATAATCATGCAAGGCAGTGCATAGGTGCATGAAGGAAGGGAATTTCATCATTGTAAGATTCTCTCGTATTTTTCTTTTTAATTTTTTTATGAAGATATTTTCAAGGTGAGAATCAAGAACCTTCACACTGATTTGGGAATAAAGCGATTTCTAATTGGAAAAATAGTTAGTGACCTTTTCACCCCCAATTTTATTACATGTCATCAAATTAGCTAATGTCATTTCAGGAACCATGTGCACTTGGAAGTGGTTAACAAATTCTTCAACAAGTTCATTGAATGAATGAATTGAGTTATTCGGTAATGTAGAAAACCAATCCAAGGATATTTCTTTCAAGGATTGGGGAAAGAGCTTAGCCAAACGTTTTTACTCAAGGATAAAGTCACTACATAAAGCAGTAAAGACATTTACATGATTAACAAGATCGCCTTTTCTTCCATATTTCTCAAATCTGGGGATATATATACCTTGTGGCACTAGATTTATCAATATCTCCAAGGATAATGGGTTTCATTTTACATAGTATGAAGGTGGACCATTTTTATTTTGATTTATGATAGAGACTTGACATTGAAGGGATGAAAACCTTTGTAAGAGGTGGTTAATGATAGGATCATTTCTTGTGGTTTGAGATGGAGGTGGATATGGTGGTGGTGTGTATGTTTTCGAAGGACAAATGATTAGATTGCTTGTAGGAGGAGGTATGAGATTAGATGCCACATAGGTATAAGGAGCACTAGTGGAAATGTGTGAGGTAGGAAGGATATTGCTAGCAGGTTGCATCATTGTTGTCACTTGAGGAGTTTTATAGGTGGGAATGGATGTTATGGTTGAAGAGGGAGGAGTTTTATTTCATCCTTGGGTTTGCACATTGTTTGAAGCTTGAGCACCATTAGTGGTGGAAGGAAGATGTTTTCCAAATATGTTAGTTGTGTTATACATGACTTCGAGTCCTTCATCACTTTCCATCATGCGGTGAATACTATCTATGGTAGGTATAATAGTGTTGGAAATTTTTTTAGTACTCACACTATCTTGTAAATGGGAAAGGTCTTCATGCATTTTCATTATGTTTTCTTGAGGAATATGGTCAATCATTGTTTAAACACTTGGAAAAACACTTGTGGGTAAGGTAGGCATGGAAAAAGAGGTATCAAAGGTATGGTCTATACCTAGTGAACTAATACCAATGCTAGGAGTAAGAGAGCTTGATAACCCAAGATCCACAATGAGTGTTTTATCATGGGATGCCATGAGTCTTGCACTTCGTCTAACCACAATATTAACAATAGAACACCAAGTAGTACAATGCATACAAGGGATAAACTAAGGAAAGT